>JAJJMC010010584.1:4360625-4388209 GCA_023531435.1 Papaver californicum
ATCGATTTTACGAACCTTGAATTAGATTGGGTAACTCCCAATTTGCGTTGAAATCGCAAAGAAAATCTGATTTGAAAATCAGAAGTTTGCTGCCGATGAAACTGTCCCGATGAAGGTTTGACTCGGTCAACTAACTTTGACCGAGTTGACTGGGCCGAGTTGACCCGATGAGTTGGTCCGATCCAGCTCATCCCGATCCAAGGGTGCCCCAATCCAAAGTGTGGGTGCCTTGATCCATTTTCCCGGGTGCTTTGAACACTTTTTGAGCCAATTTTTCCACAAATCTTTATTCTTCTAATGTACCTACAAAAGCATAGAAACACGTAATAGACACAAAATCGAATACTACTTCACTAGAAATTAAGGTGCAATTTAGACACAAAAATGTGTCTATCAATATCCCACAAGTATGCAAAACGTTGAGGTACCACGCCATGTAATCTGTAGATTTCACATCATCTGAGTTTGAAGACCCACCCATTTGAACTATGGAGTGCCCCTTTTATTCCAAATCTACAGATGATAGTAAAGGATCGTAAACAACCACAATTTCGTTATCAAGGGACTTACAAACTGACTTCTTTATGTATAATTTTCTTGAAAAAAGTTCTTGGAGATCTCTTGTACAACATCATATTGTCTCGCGAAGCTTACCGGATTGTATATTTCATAGCATTTGAGATGTAACAGAGGTCCGAAAAATTGTTGTTCATAACAACCAATCATCTTTGTTTCCGTTACTTCTTGCTCATAAGGGTCAAAGACAATATCTGCCATCATCAAGTTGTCCAATTGTTATCTCAAATCTAGAAATTCCTTATGAAAACTCTTTGTCTTACCGTTGAAGGAGTATCGGTTTCAAAAATAAGCGTCGTCCCACTTGTTGTTCACATGGGACCTTTTAGAAAATTTTTGGAAGTGCAAGTATATCCATATTAGTCATTAGCATTGGATTATAGGTGAGGAAATAAAAGAGTAAGATAAACAAAATACAATAATTAAACCAATTGAAGTACCTGCAGAAGAGTCGCATTCCGTCTGACTTGGTTCCTGTGTAACCTAGTACACTTTCTCAGCTTGTTTATCAAGTATGAAAAGCACCCACTATCCCAAGATTAGTCGCAAACTTTGTTCAATGGTTCCACTAACTAGGAATCGTTTGCATTTACACAAGAACCGGAAACACTATGGAAGGTAACGAATCTCAAGATGTAGAGAATATATGTGATTGTCGTAGCATTAATAGGTCATGAGTCAACTTGTCTATTTTTCGAAGCTCCTATATTCCCGAGAATCGGTCCCCTCAAGCTCTTGAGATGTAATATTCTCTGCTTTTGACCAGCTACTAGCATCTCCGACTTGGTATTCTTATCATCCCAACAAAACACCCTTGAAGTGAAATCGTAGATCTTCTCCCAAATAAACACATTCACATAGTCGGGCTCCCTCACATATTTACCTCTTACGCTGAGACCTGTAATCAACTGCACATACTTGGAGTTATTATCATTTCACCGAAAGAAAGATGCAATGTATATGTTTCTGTGTAATATTTTTGCAGAAGGCAGAAACAAGGGGTTTGTCATATTTTACCACCGAATTATTTACTGTAGTTAAAAACCATAAGCATTTATAAGCTAGATGACTTGGGGTGTTTCTTTAGAGAGTGGCAAAAAATACTTTCACTCACTGACGATTAGTGTTTAAAAAGACGCACGACATCAATATGATCATAAATAACATATCACGACAAATAAGAAAGTGCATGACAACTTAAATACAAGTAGACAATATAACATAAGGTTGAGATAATTACTAGGGTTACACAGACGGTAGCAACCTAAGTGTGTTTATACCCCCATAGAAACTCTCCTCCATCGTCGGGTAACCTATAAATATTATCATTAATATCGTTAGGTAACATCAACGGTGACTTTGGAAAGTAATAAGTATCCCCCTTCCTTCTTCCTTGGTTTCTCTGCATCTTTTGCTTTATCTCCTTGTTATTATCCACCTTCTCGTTGTTCTTATTTCTCCCATTCTTCTTCGTCATCACTTACTTCTGCACTTTGATCTTTATGAGTTTTTGTATCATATTCAGATTTTTTTTCTCTTTGGTGCTCCACTTGAGTTGGTTCATTGATAGAGACCGATTTTCCCACTAAACACTATGGTTTTTATCCCCCAAATTCATATCGCCCTCTTGACGAGTTCCCAAACTCGGGGGAGAAACAAGATCATGTTTGTTTGATCTCTTTTCCGAAATCTTTCCTTTCTTCTTTCCCTTTTCCCAAAAAATATATGATAATATACATAAACAACAATCAAATTCAAGTTAATTTAGAAATTCCAAGATTACAATCGGCCATCACGATACATCCACATCAACCAATTTCTAGCATTTACACTGAAAATCGGTCGATAAAAGTGTTCATATCAACCGATTCTATGATAAAAAACCTCCAAAAAATTTGGCCATTTTATCCATAAAATTTGGTCGATATTGAACGATTATAGGCTCGAAGTCGAGAAATGACATACTTATAATCATATAAAAAATATCAGAGCTTCATCAGGATGAACTTTCGATATCCATGTATATATAAAATGCATATATATGCGCTAATTCACTTGTATTGATTTTTCTCCGAATTACTAGAATTTTAGAGAAATACTGGTGCTCGCTACAATTCTTCCTAGACTCTCTGATCATAAAATATACACATATTATATATATACATCAGAATAAGTTTTTATTCTCGAATGAACGTCTAGCTCTTAGATGGATATCCACTAAACTAAAGATCCCAATTTGAGTCCATGCCAAGTGCAATTATTCCCCGGCTTAATTCTTTGGCATTAGGTGTCAATAGTCGTGATTCGTCCAGAATCCAATAATTTTGTAAGAGAGAAATGCATCAAACCCTAAATTGTATGGAAGTTGGCTAGTCCCAGCGCCAAACCGAATATGCCAACGACACTAGGACTAGCATCGCGCTAGGACTAGCCTAGCATCATATTTCTATGCACAACGCCGGGACTAGCCTAGAGCCAGACATTTCATGCGCGTATATGCGCATGCGCTAGGATGGTCCTAGCGGCAATCCCTACTACTGCCAAACCTTCGCGTCCTCGAGCAACCCTTCCTATCCGCGTCCTTGAGCATTAGTTTTGCTCAAGCTTGTCCTTAAGAACCCTTGCGTAGTCTTGACTTCCAGCATACCAAGCTTGTGACTTTTTAATCTTGTGAATTTCTAATCTTATGCATGTCCAAGCTTGCGCATCTTCATGATAATGCATTTCCAAGCTTGTGTATATCCAGGTTTGTGCATCTCCAAGATTGCATATCTCCAAGCTTGTGCATCTTCAAACTTGTGCATCTCCATGATTTCGCATCCCAAGCTTGTGCATTTCCAAGCTTGTTCATCTTCAGACTTGTACATACCCAAGATTGTGTATTTCCAAGCTTCACACATTACATACACGACCAAGCCTTGAGCAACACGTGTATAGCGCTGGGCTAACCCCAACGTCACACTACTACTTGGCAATATTCCAATAATAGTGTCCAATCATCGTGGCCCTTGCGATGTTGGCTTTAGCACTGATATGTGCATTCTTTGATATTTAAAAGTGCAACTCAATGTCATTGGATACTGGCTTCTCCGATTTATACACCATGCCACTGAAAGCTAGTAATAGAGTATTGTTACTAGATGGCAACACCTGGCATATTTTACGAACAATATTCAACTGTACCATCCCTTTCCGTATTTAACGAATATATCACTAGATATGCACCAAGATGTTATCTTTTACAAAGTGATTCCACTAGCGTAAATCACTCATAGAGGGGTCCCTCGACCCCGGCCTATATTTAACATGTCATGAGCTAACACTTTTTGTAAAGATATGCCATAAGTTTGCATCACTCACTAAGTGATGCCATGATTAAACATATTATATGAAATAATGCCCATGTATCATGTCATCTCTGAAACCATACATGGTCACTTAGAACTAATTGTGTACTGACGAGGGTAGCATGGTAGTGTTTGTGCATCGTTTCCAGCTTCCATGACCCTCAGGCATCAATATCAAGATATTATTGACATAATCCTTTCTTGAATTCTTCATGGTGACTCATCACTCTACACTGATGCCATGAAGTGCTTCAGTGATCATGAGTACCAACTTAGTCAACCGCCAGAATATGGCATAAATTACTAGCAATGGTATTACCATACTCATGAATGGCACTACTAATATGCGATGTCTAGGAAATTTTGAATGATATAGTCTGCTCGATATACTGAGCCAATAATAGACTTACTAACCTTATTATACTTAACAATAGTAGTTACGTCTATTTAACTAATAAAACTTTGAGCATACTGCCTAATCAATTAATTAATTAATCAAAATGGGTCATTCACGTAACCAAACCATAAAATCTACTAGATCAAATATGTCAGAGGGGGATACTCATTAGGGTATTGGTCTGGCGGTTTACAGCTTGTGCGGTGTAACTGAACACCCACGATGAGAAAGAATTAAGTCGGACATTATAAGATGAGAAGTTAATGGATGTTACGGTTTTTAGAATCTTCCCTACAATTATGGGCACGTTCTCAACCACGTTCTCCACATCTTCCTTTTCTTATGAGATCAGAGCTCAAAACTATAAATGGATCACTTCATCTATTTCAAAAGGACATGCTAAGTTTATCGAAGTTCATCAGACTATTATCAAATAAGTCCACTTTCTATACTTGAACTCAACTATACAGACTTGTATTATTCAACTAGAATTCATCATGCTCTGATATCATCTTTCTCTGTTTTCCTCCCTAAGATCAACCCTTCTCCTCATTTCCGACTAAAGCAAGGCTTGAACGGTCACCTCTTGGTTTAAGCTATACTAATACGATTTTGATCTTTCGTATTCATTACGATTTACCTTTTCACACTTTTATATTCTTATTTGTCCTACATTCTCTATTTTGTTAGCACTTATTTTGTACTTATTATGAGTTTTTATATCTTCGTAGGTATTTTTGGGAAATAAATTTTTATGGAAAAATCGGCTCGAAAAGTGATAAAGGCACCCGGAAAATTACTAAAGGAACCCAGAAGCAATTACAAAAAGCATTCCATTTTTGGATATGGGCAACCCTTTTCAAATTCAAAAAAAAAATGGCGGGAAAATAAATTCTTCGCGTGAACATTATCAGTGAAGTTGGAGATCCGATTTTTATGGAGTTTTGAAGTATCTGAATCATCATAAAGCGTTTAAGAACATCAACAAGACTCGAACACATAAATTAGAGGGTTTCTCGCCGTGAAACACGACTGGAAAATCCATGTTTTGGCCAGAAAAAATAAACACCCCTGATTTGGATTTACACGAGTTTGATTCGATTTTGGAGAGTTATTTGTGTCCTAATCTATTAAGGAATAATAAAGATACTATTTAAGACCTATATAAAGGCAAAAGAGATCAAAAAAATAGGTAGGGAAGTTCGGAACTATTCTCCCTACTGTTGTTGTGTTCATCACGATGAAGAAGAAGATCAAGGACAAAAGGCTGAAAAAGACAGTCGTAGAGACAGTCGCAGAACTGTTGCCTTTTCCTTCAAACAGAAACCGCTGCAGAGAAGGGTCGCGGAGGAGAAAAAGTCACTATTGATCTTTAGCAACTGGAACAGTTAATCTGTAGCGCCCTGAAAACTTTGCAGATTCTCTGTTTCATCATTTTTAGTTTATTTTCATCTTTCAAACACTTTTTGAGCTATGTACCTGTTTTGAGCATGATGAGCTAAACCCCATTACTGAGATAATGGAGGAAGCCATATTTCACAATTGAGATAACTATTTTTGATTCTTCATGACTTTTTGCTTTGATTTAAATTAATTTATGATTTTTTTCTAATTAGTTGTGATTTTGTTTGATGGTGTATGCTGGGAAATAAGAGCTTTTGATGCGCCATGCTTACGATTTACAGTTAATGTTTTAGAAATCTACTTTTGGAAAAGAAAGAGAGTCAATAAAAGAGCTATAATTGATTAAGAATCATTGTAGAAGTCACTTAAAAGTAATCTTGGTGGAATCCTAAGTCCCAGTTTCTCCAAATATTGTTAATTTTTTTTACTTATTTTCTAGTTTAAATCAAAACCAGGTCTAAAACAAATCTTCACAAGTCTCAGTGAACGAACTATTTTTACCACTTTTCTAAAACGATCACTATACTTCTACGATTTTGATCTTTCATATTCATTACGATTTACCTCTTCACACTTTTATATGTTTTTCCCCTAAAACACTTTTACAATAATAAAGATAAGAGATATTATACGAAAAAAGTAAAAACCAAGAACACAAGATTTTGTTAACGAGGAAAAAGTATCAACCAATAGTAAAATAATCTCGGGACCTAGTCCAGAATAAAATAGTCACTAAATAAAGAGATTACAATTGACTACTTCGTTTACTTACCGTAACTGATCCTAATCCAGTTACTTCGTTCTAGTGGTACCTTTACGCCTTCAAATTCTGTGAAGGAACGCTACGAAGTCTCTTATACTCGTTTGTTAGTACTTATAAGGAGTCTTCTTTAATCTCCAAGGTTTGTTTTACCCGACCAGGATGTTTCTTAAACCTTTAAATTTTGATCGTTGTAGTAGGTATTCCACTTACCACATGGTAGTATCTTTCAAACTTTCTTTAGTTCTGAAGAACTAAGAATTTCATAATAATGTTATCGAGTTTTGAATATCAAGGATGATCTGTAGATTAAATAGAGCTCTTGAATATCAGGGATGATCTGTTAAGCAAGGTCCTCTATTTATAGTGAATGATCAAGACTTCCTTAGATGTAAGCCGGATAACTTCCAAATATATAAGTTTTCAATATATAATGAACTAAGTTAATTTCCTAAGATGCAATATTTATTTAATTATAAAATTGTATTGTTACTATATATATATACAACTTACTTTAATTATAAAATATATTATTACCATAATAATTCACTTAAAATCTAAGTTTAATTAAATGTTTTATAAAAAATTTCCTTAATATAGCTACTAGCATTAATTATCTTTCCTTAGTTATAATATAGATGATATTAGATTATATTATTACTAAATACAATAGTTAGCATTAATTATAAGTAATATACCTATGTTACACTTACAAACTTTCCTAGAGAAGATTGATCAAGCCTTGGAAGGAAAGAGAAGCCTTATTTAAAACTTTCAAGATATCCATAAAAGGCATCTAAATTCGTGCATAAGTTAGCCTTAGTGTACAAGGAAATATGTGAAACATGCTTGAAATAACTCTAGCACGATTTTTTGAATTTGGTTTCGGAACCGACATATTTGGTTTCCAAAAGTACATATTGTGCAATAAGTACCTAACCTGGTTTAAAAACCAAAAAGTGATTTCGAAACCCCATTTAGCAGTTGCACACCAACTATGTTTTCTAGTTGCTGAAGGTGTTTGGATACTGAATTATGAGTGTTTTGAAATTGAAATTTGTTGGTTGTTATAGACTCTTCTACAAATATGAAAATTCCAGAAGACATCGTTCCAAAGAGTGGGTACTTCTTCGATAGATAGATAAAAGAGAAGGTACTTCTTCGATAGATAGATAAAAGAGAAACCAAAAGTAGGATAATCAGCTTAAGGTTACTAACCTTATTGATGATGAAGTTCTTCGTGGATGCTTTTGTGTGTTCTTCAGTCTCCAAGTCTCCATTTTATAAAGTGACTAAGTCGATATGATTTGACTTATAACTCTCTATTGAGAATGGTCCCATATAATATGGTATATTAAATATCATGCGATTTATAAGAGTCTTGAGGCAACCCTAACTTTGTAAGTCGGTTTCGATATTACTTAGGTTCATGGACTTCAATATGGTATCAGAGCAGGCAGTTGACCGCACCTTTATTTCGTATGACGCAGTTAATAAGCCTTGGGAACGTTAAACTTGTAAGCCGGTTTCGATGTTAGGTAGGCCCATGAACTTCAATATGGTGTTAGAATAGACAAATTGTGACGAGTCTAGTTTGACCGCACCTACTCCGCGTTACCCGATTAAATGTCCACGTATTAAACCCAACGAGGCTACATGTGAGGAAACGTGTTGAGAATAGTCACATACTATATGGGAAACTAAAAATCCTACGGTTTATAAGAGCGTTGGGGCAACCCAAACTTTATAAGCCGGTTTCGAGGTTAGTAAGGTCCATAGACTTCAATAGACTCTGCTACGTAACTCTCTTATAGACGAAGTAGATTTCTTGGCAATTACATGTAACAAATTGACAACCTAAATAGAGTTTGACATATCAATGCTCTAACAAATGCCATGGACGTATGCCTTTGATTAACAAGTTGACAAATCTCAAAATCAGTATAAACTAAACTCTTCAGGAATCCTTTCTAATTTTCCATGTGCCATTTCTTTAGCAACTTCATATATGCAAGTTTTATTTAACACTTTCCTCAATCAACAAAGTAGGTTTTATTGCTCGTCTGTGTAGTTCCTTCGTAAACAATGATTTTATAGGTTAGTCACTTGAAATTGACAAGTAGAATCAGAATTTTAACTCATATACCAAACTTAGATAATCTTTTAAAACAAACACAAATTCATTTATGTTTATATGATGTAAATTAGAGTTTTTACCACTACTTTTAATTTACATTTTGTTTCCTTTGTAGGATTTTAGACAAGTCAATATATTCAATAATGAAGAGTAGCTAGTAATATGAGAAAACTGTAATACCAAAAAGCCCAAAAACTATGAACATACCTTAAACCCAAATTAGATGTGAAATCCCATAAAACAAAATCTAAGCTCGATTCAAAAAGAAATCAATCTATCCATATCAATAGCGCCTTGCACAAAACGACAAGGTTTAGAACTCGATGAATGGATCTATTTAAAATTATCATGAAAAACAATGGAGTTCTGCAACAAAGAAAGAAAGAAAGCTGGAGAACATAGAACACTCTAAATACAGTGTATAATTTATGTTAAGATAGTATTCTAAATAACGTCATCAACGATTATTACTTAAGTAACCCTCGGTGTTTTTACTTAGGTTTATTTCATTAAACGGATCAAAATTTTAAAAATAAATGAATAACTTTAAACCTAACCTAAGGTCCTGAGAGTAAAGCCCAAGAAGAAGAGGGATGAGCACCAAATTCCTACCAATAATTAACCAAGCCCATGAAAAATACATCATAGACCGTTGTAACCCAAGCAAAATTAAGAGGAACAGGACATTAAACAAAACTAACATACTAGTGTTTGAATATTGCTTCTGATTGTAAACTGCTATCATCTAATTCCGGTTGAAGCCCCAGAGAAAGTCGTTTCAATAAAAGACGGTTTCAGTGTCAGGTCGTGGAAATTACTACTGGATAATTGTAGTACTTACTAGATAAACATCTGCTATTATATCACATCTAAAGACTTGGAGCTTCTCTATGTGAAGATAAATGTCTAACTCCAAATAGGATAGACATTCATTTTCCCTAAAATTCTTTTTCAACCCCAACTTCTTAAATTAATGTGAGGATGAATGGCTTCATTTTTAGTAGACATCCTTGTAAAATTTTGTTTAACTAAAATTAATTCAAATATATTAAATAACCAATTTTAGCTCTGATAAAATCTTAAAATTATTAAAAATAAAATTTACATTTAAACAATGTTTGTGATGAATTTTTTTCCCCGAAACTTAAGGAAAAATTGGAATGAGGATGTCTTGTTTGTGTTGCCACCTAGGAAACACACACAACAACCATTGGAGAAGTTCTTAGAGGCCTAGATAAATAAAGCTCCCACATGTAAGAAAACTCTCGTTTCCTACTAGTCGAAATAAGGCTTTTGTGAAATAAGAGTTTTGGTGAGGACTCTTGGCAACGTATGATTGGTTTAAATTTTTTTAGGGAAAAGTAAAATAAAAAGAGAAACCCTACCTTACCGTGTTTTAAACTCTAAGGAATGGACATCAAAACCAAATTCAATTTGGAATTCATTAGTATTAAACCTACCATATAAAAACCGTGACTACGTTAGGAAACAAAAAAAAAGGTGTTCCATCATGATGGGACGGGGCGAAGCGGGTCGGGGCTTCGCCTCGTCACACCAAATCAAAAATTCAAGGTAACTATGATAAAAAATTAAATATACCCGGTACGTAGCACGGACATAAATCTAGTGATGTTTAAAATCTCTAATTACAAGTGCGACGAACCCATAGTTAACGCATGGTCAGAGGCTGCTATTTAAACTCCAAAATACAGGGAAGGACTCCTTTCCATGCCTTTCTAAATCTAAATTAAGCTAAGAAATTTCCTGCTGATCAACATTCAAATAGGACCTTTGCTCTTTCACATCTAGGAGCTCTGATTTCCAGTCAAATTAACATTTAAAAAAAAAAGACATGCGGTATAATTTGATTTTCAACAAACAACTACATAAATTTCATTACTATCCTCCACAAGAACGTGTAGAATTAGACATACCAAGAACAAAAAGCAATTAACAGAAATATAGACCATAAAAAGAAGAAGGAAAAGAAACATACGACACTTAACCAATCAGTAAACCATCACTTACGTACATATATAATTACACAAATAATTGAGTTGCAACTAATTGACAAGAATCATGTTGTAGTCGAGTTTAAATCTTCTAGCTACATTTAATTTTGTTCTTTCCAGATCTTTAGCGCTGGTTATTGATTAGTTACGATGTATATCTAGAGCCATTTCAGTTGTTCCCAATCCCAGAACTGGTTAAAATCGTCTGTCATAATCATATCCCACTGACCATCACGACTAGAATTACTAGCAGAAGCTTCTCCCAGAACTTCATGCGAGGGTAACTGATTTTGAATACAATCATCTCCTGAAGAATGATAACTAGGGGAGCTTGTTTTCTGATCGTTATCGACTTCTATAGAGTGATGTTGATGACGAGTTAGTGCTATAGGTTCGCTCAACACCGGGGGTCCTAATGGCCGACGATCAAATGCTCTTAAACAACCCGATTTCACATATATACGACATAGACTGAATTCATGGCGTAACTATATATGTACAAGTAAAATCTGAATTAGTTACCGTTAGTAGCACAAAGGTTGTATAAAGAGAAATCACATTTATCCATAGTACGTAGTTAAATGTGTACGTACCACTGGAGCACTAGTAGTGCTTGGGATAGTGATTACTGTCGGTGTCTGATTATGAAGATCCTGATCAGCTCCTACAACTCCATCGCGCAAAATGGCTCTGTATTCATTCATCTTCCATTTGGTTTTTCTTCCCGTAGGAGCTTTTCCTCTGTAAAACACCATTGTTTTCTTCACACCAATGACTCGATGATTACTATTACGTGTAGCTGATGATGTTGACGGTGATGAATACACGTAACTAGGAGAACCAGTAGCTTTCCAATAGCCCGAAGTGGTGGTTCGGTTAGGGCGTCCACCACGCGCTTCTCTCTCTTGTCTTGGTGTAAAGAAAAACCATTGTTCTTTATCCCGATGACACAGCTCCCCTGATATTTCTGCATTTATACAGACATACATCAGATCTCATTAAGCATGCGCATGCATGATAATTAAACCTAGTATAAATGGAAGCTAATTGAAGAAGCTAGCTAGCTAATAATTAATATAAGCAACAGAGTGCGTACCAGGGAGTTGCCAAGGATCAACGTCGTAAATCTGAACAACTGGAACTACACAATTGAAGATGGTGTCGGTACTATTGCCGTGATCAAGTTTTCTATGGAGATAGAAAGTAATAAGCTCTTCCTCTGTAGGGTAGAAACGATAACCAGGTGGGAGCGCTGGCACCAAATTATCCTCTGCCTCATGATCCTCATCCATTACTACTCGACTGTTATTAATCGTTAATCTCTCAATCTCTTTCTCTCACTCAAAATGTTATTATTTTTATTTTTAACGTAGTACATCCAAATATATATAGTTCATTATAGATAAATATCATGAGTCGTGAAGTACAGGGCACTTTTATTTACTAAACCGAGTGAAAAGGTTTAACAATATGATTGTTTCTGTCTGCTATGCTACAGTAAGTAAGCTTTTCTAATGAAACTTCCACGCGGTTGTCGCAAGGAAAACTTCCAAGCTCACAGTTCCTTCTCAATCGTTCCCACCCACGTACGCGCATATTATTATCATTTAGTTTCTTCTTTTGAACCAGTCAATCAATCCATATAATCTGTTTGCTCCATATACCAACAACAACAAGCTTTTGTCGCGTGATTCTATTAGAAGAAAGAAAAGGATTGAAAATGAATAGTTCGTTAAAATTCACGGATGAATTATAAATTATTGAAAAGTCATCTAAGTCTACACAAGTCGACTAAAAACGAGCAGTCATTTGTAAGTCGTGTTTCTGTCTACATGGGAACAACAATTGGCAACCAGACACTACTTTCTTGCGCGTAAGAATCAGAATCTTATCTTCATTTCTAATTTGGTTATTGATCGATAATCACGGATGATAAAATTACCCAAACAAACTAAGAATATCCAAACTTCTTGTGCTTGCATTTACTGTTATAAGTTTACGGTCGGTTACAAGTTTACGGGAGGCGATTTGGTTGTCGCACTCGATTGCAAGAAGAAGTCTCCAACACGACTTAATCTGTGTCTACATTGTACAGCTTCCAAAATGAATCGGGGTCTATATATTCCTCAAAAAATGTCTTATATGTACAGAAAATCCAAATTACAGTTTTTAAAATTGCAGCGACCATTTCACAATATATGCATATGCTTAATAGTGTGCAAAAATTGGAAAATATCTGAGTTATCTAGGACTGGTCAAGTCTTATTATCCTATTAAGGGCAGATCACATGGACTTTAGTCTGCAATTGAGACAAAACCCAACCCTTCCCAAGTCCATAAGGTATGAATTAAACTGATCTTTGTATAACTTGGTCAGGAATCAATTTCGTATGAGGTCTTCAAGTGATTCCTTGGTCTTGAGAATGCAGGTTTTAACGACACAGTGATGACCTTTCATTTGACGTAAAATCCTTGGTAAACTCGAGGAATCCTGAAATCAAAGTCAAGAATATGAATAAACGTGTTTTCAGACGATTATCCCGAGCAAATAGCTTAAGTCCACATCAGATGTTAAACCTACTAGATCTTTGACAAAAATAATGTACTGTATTTCAAAAGATTTTTTAACGGAGTTTAATTCGCCATGAAGTGTATAATTTAGTTAGTAACTTAAACCGCAGCAACTAAACAGACAAAATGAGTTTCCTATGTTTCAATTTCCAAATTCATATAACCAAAACAAAACTACCAAATTCACTCTAACATTCAAATTTACTAAAACGAAAAGTAATAAGCATTTCCTAGCTAAGTCAGCAATTCAACAGCGTTTGTCTACAAATTGCTCAAAGGATTGAGTTTTTGGTTCAGTCAGTGAGTCAATGTTGATCTCTAACTTAAGTTTCTGGTATCATCGGTGTCCGTTGAAATGGATTTGCTATGTTTCAATTTCTAAATTTATATAACAAAACGGACTACAAAATTCACTCCTCTAAGATTCAAATTTATTTACACGAAAAGTGATAAACATTTCCTAGCTAAATCAGCAATTCAACAGCTTTTGTCTACAGAATTGCTCAAAAAATTGAGTTTTTGGTTCTGTCGGTGAGTCAAAGTTGATCTCTAACTTAAGTTTATGGTATCATCACTGTCTGTAGAAATATGTTGAGTGACTTGAGTCCAACTGTATATGCTAACTTGAAAGATGAAGGAAGAGATGGCATCAAAGCTTATGATTCAAAGTGAGTTGTGAAACATTGTTCTTTATGTAATGTTTTCTCAAGTGTTAAGGTACCATAAATTGCAACAAGTAGCACAGATATGGAGATAATATGATGCAAATAAAATTGAATTAAAATAACATTTATCATGTGCTAAGCGAACCTGGAATTTCTGGCTTATCCTCGGACTCCAAACCAACTCTATGGAGTCCAAGTCTCCAATGAAATGCCCCTTCTGCAGTTGTTTCAGAATAATGTGACTTCTCCATCAATCTAATGCGATCTTCCCTCACCCTCAAAATTGGATGGGTCTCCACCGAGGAGTCATCATTGCAAGCTTCTTTGAGTATCACTGCACAGCTCTTGTTTTCCAATGAAAGGTAGAATATGTCATGATAACGATCAAACACCCTATAAAACTTCTGCAGCAATCCTAAATGAGTTCGAAAAGAGACCTAGCAACTCATGAAGAACCCCAACAACTCGTTTCTTTGAGACATCAGTGTTTGAATTCAGAAGCGAAGAATACCTTACAGGAAGGCGCATGGGAGTTTCTCAGTTTCTGCACCAGAGTGAAATGTTCCTCTTAAACCTCGAACCTTTAGAAAGAATAAGAAGAAACCAAGTGTCCTTGATGATCTCTTCAAATACTCCAGTCTCTCCTCAGTATCAACACCAACTCCTCTAAACCCTTTTTCAACTCAACAAATTCGAAAGATAAATTAAGATATTGTTTTAGGTTTTTCAAAAAGCTTCAAGCAAACCTAAGTGCCATTGCCCCCATGAATTATCTAAAATGTGGGCTTCTTTTCCCTAGTCATTAGCATGAGCCTCTTTAGCCTGTTAATATTGCTTCCAAGTCAGAGGAGTATTGCGTTAGCAATAAATTTTCTAAAGAGATTAGTGGTCTGAGATCTTTTGATGTGTGTATGATCTCAATAGAGTCATATAAGGAGTCCTCCTTCCACTTCACCTTCATACCTACATAGCTGCATTTCTGTGTACACTTGTAATGAGTTGCAATCGAAACAGGAGAATTCGTCTCTGGAGACGATTTCTTTCAGTTTCTTGAGGTTGATTTGAGGGAAGAACATGGCGGGTTTGTGGCAGAATGCCACATAAGCTAGGGTTTTAGGAGGCTCTGCTTCCTTGTCAAATTTTCATAAACCGTAGATAGGAGAAATTAACATTTGGGGTGACCTGGCTTAGTCCATCCTACATATCCAAATTACTTGTATCATAACATCATTAGTCTTGGCTGCAACCGACTGCCTTATGACCTGATCATTCTTGCTCGAGTAACTTTGCGCACTGGTTTGAGTTTTGCACCCATTGTCTTTGCAGTAAGTGTTCATTACTTATCTGTTTTCTGAATGTTCACCTACAGAGGTGAGACCACCATCAGTACCAACACCAAAAGATTCAACAACTAGTAAAAAACACGATAACATTTTTTTTTTGCAGGGACCTCAATTTACCACATCACTGCGTGGGCAATAGCTAGTCAGATGCATAGGAAAATATCTAAAGGATAAATGATAAGGACAGATGCATCGGACAAGACCCTCTGAAAGCCAATCATTTAAAGCATAAAACCGATCTAAAATTACATCCATTAGCGACCAAACTACAAACTTACTAAAAATATTGAACCTTAAAGATTAAAAACAAGATGTTAAAACAAAGCTTGATCTAACTTACTATACAAAATCATCTAACAATTACTTCAATAAGAAATGGCAAGTGAGCAACACAATTCTCTAAAGATGCTGAATTCCGTAATACGACTTGTAAGGGTATGCACAACTAAACTACTATCATGTTTGAATATAGAGTGATACAATTTAGATCACTGCATTGAATAATTCCATATTCAACCATTCATGCCATAAGAAATCAATAGATTAAGTATAACAAAATATAAAAAAAGAACAGTTAGCCTAGACAAGCATTTAAGAATACTGACAACAAATTCTCAATATGAACCATATATTTGTGAACTAATTAAACTCGAAGGATACCTTGAGAATTAAAAACATTATAGTCGAACTTGATCAGAACCCAAGTCCGTGCTATCATCCTTTCGGAATACTCAACGATGAGTCCTAGATTATCAACTAACTTGTGATGTTTGAGACACACTCCACACTGAACAAAAACAGCTCCTCGCTCATAAGCTAATCGATTAACAAGCCTTTTTGTTTTTTCACCACATTGACTGCAAGTAAACTGCACACTTAAGCTTCTTCTAGGAAGCTTTAAATCAATAGAAGCATCCACAGGAGTTTCCACACAAGAGGAAACGGTATTTCTTCTCCTGGAAAGTCTAAGTGGGGTTGAAACATTAGATGGGTGGATGAAGAAGTTGTAATTACGAGATTTGAATGTATTGTTATTGAGAAAATAAAATGAAGCCGAAGATGAAGAGAGAGTGAGGTTTCCATTGAATAGTGCCGATAAAGTCATGGTTATCATATTTTTTTCCCTCGATCAAAAGAAACCCTAGACGGAGAGACTAGTCAAGGGAAGTGAGAAATTAAGCGCAAGACCCTCGCTATTCCCATCCAAGGTGTACGGACTGGTTACCAGTTCGCTACATTAAAACTTCCATAAATTAATAGTTCCCGAATTAAAAAAAAATATTATTTTAATAAAATTATTTATTAAATTAAAATTTAGCTCAGAACCTTTTATTAGTTTGATAAAATAATTAATTTATCGAAGTTTTATTATATTTATGAATATAGGTCCGAATTAAACGAGTATGTATTTTACTAGTGTCCATCTGAAACATAAGGTACCATACGCAACTTTTATGAAGAAAATAAACTACACACTCTGTTCTGAACTCCCACATAAGACGTTATACTAACTCGCCAAATTTTAATGTGAGACTAACCCATGTGGTCCTTCAAAATTTAAGATTCAACTTCAAATCCATCATCAAAGGTGATGAATCAAGTTGTGGTTCGAGCATTGCTTAAGCGTGAATTTGAATCAATTTGGTAGCCCAATGACTAGGCGTAAAAAAACATCACTTTTATGCCCAACCATTGGGCGCAGATATATAAACCATCAGATTAACACATCTGTGTTGGTGATCCAATAATTTCAGACTGTTGTATCTGACCATTGGGCGTAGAAAATCTGGACAATTAGATTAACACATCTTTTGGTGATCCAATGACTCGTATCCTTGTGTCAAACCAATCGACCATAGAGGTTATCCTAATAGCCAACAACTTTTTAGTAAACGTGTCAGACCTTATATAGTATCCGTCTAATTTTTTCCTTTTTTTAATAAATCTATATTAGTTTAATGCTAGCTATCATGGATCTCAATAACCCTTGATGTATTCCTTTTTAATCCATTTTGCATGTGTATTTTATTTGATTTCTACCAAAATGTGATAGTTAATTCATTTTGTGGGTATTATATATTAAATTTTTTTTTTATGCCGAGTATTTTGTGCTAAATTCATATTTTTAAAATGATTATGTATATACATATCTAATTCTGAATTATCCCTAAATCGTGAATGGTTAACTGAATAGTGGACTGAATGCTGGTCCCATCGAAACGAATAACACTTTGATTATACTCGTCCCAAACTTTTTCTGTATATCGAATTACTAAATAGAGTATGGATGCATTCGGATAGGGATAGGACACTACCGTATCCAAATTTGAATCCGAGTATGAATTCACAAATATAATACATAAAATTTTATTTTATTTTATTTTATTTTTTACTTTGAATTCATTTTCCAAATTTAATTAAGTAGTTAGGATGGTTTTTATGGGCCATGGAATTTTAGTCAGTATGCCTAACCAGGTTGATGGTGCTCGTCCACTTTGAGAAAAGGCACTAACCGGGTTAGTCTTTTCCTTTCAGTAGAGATTTATCCGAGCGGACGAGTTTATGCCGCCAATGGCTATTGACCAACAGCTTCATAGTTAGCTGCTTGACTCCGTGTATGCCGCTAACGGCTATATAATCGTCGTCCAACGATTATATTCCCTTACCATACATACATCCCACATCACCCAATAATTATCAACCTATTTCTAAAATAAATTCCTCCATTTTACTTAAGTTTTTTCTATAATTAATGGATTCTTATGACGAAGAGATACAAATGAATATCATGATGTTTGATGAAGATCAAAAAAACTATATTCAGGTATTGTAACAACTGGATGATGAGCAAAGTGGGGATAGCAACTGACAAACACTACGACGCAATTATATTTAGGGAAGACACCAAGAGCTTCATAGCCAAAAAAAAATATTCGTAGGAAGAGATACATTTCGAAGGCGAGAATTTTACGACTAGAAGCTAATGCATGATTATTTTGTTAAGAATTTTGTGTATTCTTATTAAAACCTCCAGGGTCGATTTCATATGCCCGACACTTGATGATAAAGATTATTGATCATCTTTGTCAAGTACAACCTCTATTTCATTATCAGTATGATGCATGAAACTTTAGAGGCCATAGTCCTGAAAAAAAGATTATTGATCATCCCTAAGGATTATAGGTTATGGTGTCCAGTGGATTCCACTGATGAGTACCTTCATATGGGGAAAACAATTACATACAAATATTTGTCATTTTTTTGCGAAACAACAATTAATCATATTGGTCCAATGCTTTTTAATGAAAACCAACTCAGGGAGATATTAGAAAAATACTAGCATAAAACGAGAAAAGGGGATTTCTAAGCATTTTAGGTAGTCTTGATTGTATGCGTTAGTTCTAAAAGGGAGGCCCTACCTTTTGGGAAGGTCAATATAAGGGTCATTACCCAAAACCAATGCTTACTTTGAAGCAGCTACTACTTGTGATTTTTGGACATGATCAAAGTAGTTAATATCGCGTATCAGTATCGTATCGACGAGGTGCGATACACCTAGCCAACGATTATATCATATTTTATCCGCGATACATAACTTTTTAATTTTATAATTTATAGGTAGATGTGCATTATGTTACTCAAAGTTTTAATAGAAGACATTTATAATATCAAAACTCAAATAAACTAGTTTACTTGATAACCTAACATCCACAAACATAGAGTTTATATGGGAAGAAAAATTAAAACGAAAAGAAAAAAATTTTGTTAATAAATACATTTGTATCCTTACCGATATTATTGGCCGATACGGACGATATAATCGGAATATTCATGTATCGCTGATATTTTGTGTATCGTCTAGGTTAAAGACCGATACACGATAAATTTCGATATTATCAGCCAGTACGACCGATATTAACTACATTGGACATGATACGGTTTTTTTTTATCTTCTGAATTCACAAAATTGTTAGAGCACTGCTTGGTTGACCTCAACGGAGTTGATATGTCAAGTCTAGTTGTCAAGTATAGATTCCAAAACTCAGCGCTTGAATTGATTAATAAAGTCAAATTCGTTAGGTTAGACTTAAGACTTATAAGTGTAGAGACAGGACTCTAGTTACTCTTGAAGATTTGAAGATGAAAAATTGAAGAACAAAAGAATATATCATCCTTCAAACTGAAGTAGTAACTGTAGAACGGTTGTTTCATTGCTATCGAGTTTTCACAATCTATTCATTGACAAATATGACATACGAAGTATGACTATAGTATTTGGTGATTTGATTATTATCTATGATCAAAGTGTCGGAGAAATAATACATAGAAGTTGTTCTACAACTTATTATATAGAGGTACGAAGAATAATTTACTATGTTTTTGATGATTTCGGCATAACATTATTTTTGTATTTGTTACTACTTAGTGTTGAAATTTCGATAACTAGATATGATAATCTAGTTTGGATTCGTACTTTAAAGTAATGTTAGAATGGAATTTCGTAAACATACTGAGTTTGAACTTTGAATTAAGTTTCTTAGGTCAATTGAATTCCAAGTTCGAACCCGACTTGCATATTTTCGAAATGTCTAAATTATATTTCTTGATTTTTTACAGATTTTCGCGTATATGCTAGTTGAGTCTGAAAGTTCATATGCCATGAAATGTTGAACACGTATATATAACTTTAATATGTTATTGTTCAGATTCATTCCTTTGATACTTAGGGCTATATGTTCTATGTACATTGTTATTCTGGATTAGTATTTGAGGATTGAGTTTATACTATGTCAAAATCCTGATTACATCTTGATTATGTCAAGTATGTAACTTTGGAAAGTTAGTGATAACATATAAAAGTCATGGTTGTCATTTGTTAACTTTGGAAGATATTAACATTTGAGATTGATTTAATTTGCTATACTTAGCATTTGTATTTTATGTGATTTCCTTTCCCACAAGATTGCATATAACTAATTTACTTATTTAGTAAAATACATGAATTTGCAACTAGCTAAATATGGTAGTAATCCTAGTGGGATATCTCAAATATTGATGTAACATATATTTATTGATTATATTTATGAATAACAATATAGTTATCTTTATTACAAATGATTTACGTGGGTTAATATAATCCAAGAGTATCAAGATAATACTAATTTTGGAATTTGGAATTTATGGATATTTTAGTTCGAAAATGAATTATCTTGTTGCCAAATTAGCCTTGGTTTTAACACTATAAATAGTGGAGCTTGTATTCTTACAATCTCATCCCAGAACACACAAGGTTGTGTGGAAGTTATTATCGAGTGTCAGTAGCTGATAGGTTTCTAAAATACCTTAATTATTTTTCTTGTATTTTGTGTATAGTACGCTTGTTATCTTTTTCTTTTAGGATTTTGTAGTTATTTGAAATAAAAAAAGAAGAAGAAATATTAAAAGGGAAAATTGTTATTACATACAAGTAATATTAGCAGCCATTCAAACACTAAGTTCCAACCCAACCATTTAAGGTTTTATTGATGATTTTGGCACCTCATTGTTCACTCAGGAAAGTCACTTAGATTAGCTACCAGAGCGACTCCTGTCTTAGCTATGGGTGTCTAAATATATTTCTTATTTCTAAACCTAAAACTAGGTCGAGTAGACTGGATATTAACTCTTAATATCACTTAAACAAATGCAACACTCATTATCGCTCGACGTTTGTATATCTACAAGGCGCGATTAAAATACGCAACTCTCATTGTTGCTATCACATCATACACAAAGTGCATATCCCACGCACTAGCTTCCTAAGCTCGTCGATGCATATAAAAGGCACATATTTTATGTATATTGTAAAGCTAGCGGAAACACATAAGGGCGTAAAAATTTGTCGCTCTCCTTATTGCCCGTCGTAGCATTTATACGACACATATATTTTTTCTCTAAATTCAAGCCAAACTATATACCACAAAAATCAATGGCGAATCAACAAAGGAAATTATTTTCTATGCCATCCAAAAAAGACGCGAAAAAACCGTCCAACATTTAATTAATGAGGAAAATAGCAAACACAACAAAACTCAAATATTTGGTTAAATTCGGAAATCGAATAACATTGCAAATATGATTTTTTAGATACGTACCTATTCAGATATATCTTCGTATACCACAACAATGATTTATGCCTTCCATAATATATATAAAATGTCGCGAGATGTCTAACTCATTTCTAACAAATTGTAATTAAATAAGAACCAAATTAGTTACAATAAAAATTATATAATAAACTACTTTAACAATAATTAAATTAAATATATAAAGGTTAAAGAAAATTATCTTTTTTCATATTATCATTTCTATAACGATCGTCGTAGAACGATTCGTATTGATAATGTTTTATAAGACAACGTTTTATAAGACATTGTTATATCGACTCATACGGATGTCACTTCGTATAGTTCGTGAGACACAATACACGTAGAGAGCACTATGATAGGCAAATAAAGTGAGAATGAATTGGAAAGAGAATCGGTATTTCTATTGCTTCTTCTTACTCAAATTCTCTGAACACAAACAAACCAAGGAGGGGTATTTGTAGGGACGTTTAAACTAGATGATGTTTTGAACAGCCTCATCCAGATGTCATATATCATGGGCTTCTCAGCATTGCCACGGCAAATATTTCTAGAAAATGTTGACCATAGCAATCGGTGGTTATCCACGAAGATGTTGACTTTTTAACAAGCTCTTAGATTTTTATAATCTTTTTGTTTTCTTCTTTTCTAACATAATTCCCTTTCCTTGTTTTTCTGTAAGGAAAAGCTTTATTTGGTTGATATTTTATTACCGTACCTTAATGCTTCTACTTCAAATAATTTATCATTTCAATCTTTTTGATGTGACCATTCGCAATTGTATATCTCCAATTTCTAAAACATAAAGTATTTTCTACTTCTTTTCATTTCCTTTTTACAAAAAGACCATTTTTCCTTTTAAGTCTTCAACTGAGTTTTGACTACCCCTTTCTTTAAAATTTTGATTTAGTTTTATAAACAGGTGTCTTATGTGCCAAACAATGTAGTCACCTATTTGTTTTCTTAGTATGTAAATTCGATTTCGGACTGAGTAATTCTCGTTATACCTAGCTTCTGCCATTTCCTCAGATATTGACCTCCTTTCATTTGATTTGAAGTGACTACTCATTTTAAGAAAATGAACCGAAATCAGTATTTCAATTGTTCACAAAATTAGTTATTCATTTATCAAGATAAAGAGAATATCTTTTATTTGTTTATCACGTTTCTCAAAGAAGTGATAGGTACTCCTTCTGATCTTGAGATTTCTTTTTAACAAACAAAATATACGGAAATGCTATTCCGCTATCCATTCTACACTCTATTCTCCGCTCTGTCTGACGTGGAGTGATGAGATTCACAAAACGTTAAAACCATATGGTATCTCCTTTTTTTCCTCTCTCTGTCTTCCCTCGTATTTTTGTTCTTCCCAAGATACTAAAATTATTAAAGAAACACAGAAAGTAGTACTCATACATACTCTTTAAAAGAGTTGAAACTCGAGAATCAAAGAAACCCATGGATTTAAGTTATATTCAATTTCAATAACAGAGTTGAAATTTAAGAACATAGAAGTGACACAGAATGAATAAAAATTAAAAAGTTATTACCCTAGATTAGAGAACTAGAGAATCAATACAGAGATGAAGAGAACCAAAAGATGACATGAACCCATTTCTCAGAAACAGAAAATCTTGAATGAGAAGTACTCGGCTATCCTTGCTATACCACCACCATTAATGGAGGTTAAAGATGATGTTGAGACATAGAATAGTAATAACTCATCATCACTCAAATTAAACGAAAAGTATGCTTTTTGATTTAGGTGCTTACTATATTTCATTCTAGTTGAATTAATTTTTACGATAAATCGGAAATGAAGAAGAAGAGGAAAGAATCATGGTGGCGGGGAGGGGCAGTCAAAGTATTCTTTTCTTATCATTAGGGGTTTTCACTTTTCACCGTAGGATAAGATCTCTCTTAGATACAATTCACTTTAATTTTGGATTTTCTATTTTTCTCTATCTCTGCTTCCCAGTGATAAACATTTGTCAGAGGGATCCGCTATCACTTTGGTAAGTACTGATACACTGTTATCAGCATTTTTCCCTTCCATATATATATACATATACAAGGGTTGTTATCAGCATTTTTCCCTTCCATATATATATACACAAGGGTTGTTATCAGAATTTTGATGAACTAATAATAATATGGGAGGAGATTAGAAGAAGTTAGTTTACACTGTAAATTCTTATTTTTATTTCTGTTTCAGTTGTTATATAGATCTAGGATTTTTTTTGGCTAAGATCTTCTGATTTGTTTGGGGAAGATATAAGAAAAATAAACAGAAAAAAAATAAAAAATAAAATAAAGAGTCACGTGGTTTAACTCATCATCTCTCCACCTCAGACAGATGGGAGAATAGGGAGTTGAACGGAGAGCGGAATTGTATTTCCGCAAAATATATATACATTTTCTTTTGTTACTTCATTAGTCTAAATTTGATTTTAATTCATTTGAAAAGGTCTTCTACAACTATGACAGTAATGTCTTTTTCTCCTCTTTTTTTATAAACAGTATAAACATAAAATAAAGAATCACTTGTTGATGTGACATCTCAGTGTCACTAAATATAATTTGACTTTAATCATGTTTCATCATCTTTCCTTCTTTCTATCGTAGAAAAAAAAAACACTAATACCTTTCCTACTTCTACCACTTCTGTTTTTAAGTCTTAAGGGCAACCACAGTGTTGCGAGTAAACCCATCGATCAAATGACTAAAAATTTGATCGATGGTCAGGAGAAAAAACAGCGGTGGATAGTCAGGCGATATCCTAGGGCTGGGCTTAAGAAGGAGCGAAAAGCTAGAAGGTCGCCCACCAAAACGGGCGAAATAGCAAACTTCCGCCCCTTACCAGCGAAACTGTAGAACGTCGCCCTGGGAAAAAAAATTCAGGCGAAATCCTAGTCTCGCGCTCGTGCCTTAAGCGGTGTCCCATGAGCTCGCCCAGTGGGGCGAGATCCAGGCGTGGCGTCTTGAGTTAGGATTACGGACGAGGGTGTAGAACCTCGCCCGTTAAAGACAGGCGAGCTTCTAGCCTCTCGCCTGTCATTGTAATAAGAAGAAAAACCTAGTTTTCTTCTCCAGCCCATCTTCCTCGCCTCCTGTTTCTCCCTCTCGCCCGCCGCTGCCGCCGTCCCCAACTCAATTTTCACCTGATTTTCGTCGCTCAACGAGAGGCCATAACCTCGTCCCAATTTTGCCGTTGATTCTAACCCTAACTCAACAAATATCAAGGTATATTTGCTACCCTAAAATAATAAAATTCATTGTTTTCTTTTCATATATAGATAATTAAAACGTAAAATTAGTTTGAAGCATGTTATTTAGTTGTTATACTAGCATGTTATTTAGTTGTTATACTATAAACCCATCGTTACAATTTTCGGATTTGTTGGTGCATTCAAATTTGGGTTAGCAAATTAGGGTTTATGTATTTGTGTTATAATTTATTTAGGGTTTTAAAATATGTTTTAATTAAATTTAATAAACAATAACAATAAGCTTAATGTGGTGGATGTAAGTTTAATTTTTGGTTGAAAGAAGTATGTTGATTTAATGTTGGTTTAATCTTAATAATGTTGGTTTGATTTTAATTTAAATTTAAATTGTGTAATTCAAAAAGAAATTTGTATGGAATTATTTAGAGTTCTGTTACTTGAATTACATTGGTTATGATTTGGGTGATTGTTGGAATTATTAAAAAGTGTGTAATTGGGGTTAATTTTGAAAGTTTATGCATTTTGTTGATATACTAATTTTATTCCGAACAATGTATTCAATTTTTTGTACAGATGTCTGACAATGTTCCTTCGAGATGGGTCGGGAGAAGGAAAACAAGTAAAAAAACAAAAATCACGGAGGAATCGCCAGCAGAGTCAATGGGCCCCCCGTATGTCGATGTCCCCGGGTTAGAGCATTACACTGTGGTGGAAAATAGCAACGAACATGCTTCTACCAATATAACCTATTCCACCAACGTCGACTTCAGGTTTGATCACCGAGGTTCTCTGAAATCTGTTTTAAAGACTTACAAGAAAATTTGTGATACTTGTAATAGGGTCCAATTTAGAATTGAACGCGGAGGTTGGGGTAGATTACTATCCCTACCTGTTGTAGATTCGTCCCACGCTTTGACAGATTTTATTATCGAGCGGTTTTGGGATACTACGAACACATTTTATTTTTCTTTTGGGGAGCTTGGGTTCACTCCCCTCGATTGGGTTATGTTGACCGGGCTTAGTATCGGTGTTGGTAGCTCTGTCCCTTATGACCCACAACTTTATAAATTTGAATATGTCCGTGCGAATATCTTTCCTGAACTGAAAGACAGTGCGGTATGCAAGAGGGAAGGTCTTCCGCCACAATGGGTTTCAGGTGCAATCACTCTGAAGTTTTTGAGCTCCTATTTTGATAATGACACATTGATGGCGGCGAAAGATGATAGTGTGATTGCGGATAAAGTAGCGAGGGCTTTTTATATGTATGCTTTGGGGAATTTTTTTTTCCCAAATGCAAAAACATACATTGATGCAGGATGGTTGGCTGCCTTTGATAATTTAGATGCAGTAAGTAACTTCGACTGGGGCGGACCTGCTTTATCTAAATTGTATTCTGGTCTCTCCACGGCGACTAGGGGACAGAAATCAGTATCGGGTCCCTTTCAAATTTTGGAGGTAATTTATTAACTAGTATGCAAATAATTTTAGTTTGATAATTTTTTTTTTGATGTTGTGAACTGTTGGTTAAATAATTTGTGTTCCAGTTTTGGGGCTACGAATATCTGGGTATTTATCGTCCAACCATAACTATGGCCCAAAACGATAATGAATGGCCCAGATGTCGTAGGTGGTTAGGGACACGCAGGAAGGGTGTTGATATCATGAAGTCTAGAACTGAACTGAATCAGTTAGCAGTTGACGACGTTTGCTGGCAACCCTGGTTGCCATCGGTTAACTACATACCAGAAGAGATTGGTCGGAAAGCAATTGAACTTTCGGGCCAAAGGGTTACATTTTCGTGTCTTGGCAATGTAAGTTTGGTTGTTTTTATTTAGTGCGGAGAATTTTTTAAATAACAAATGCACTAAAACTATTTTTGTTTATTTATTTTGTTTATTTTTTTTGGGATAAAGCACAATATGTATCTGGGAGATAGGTGTTGGAGGCAGAATAACCCGAGTTGGGGTATTCCCGCCAACCCGCCTAGTTCAATTTCCAACTACGGTGATAAAGACATCAAAAACATGACAACAACAGTTCATGGAAACTGTAGTGATTACGTGCGTGTGGTGGATTACGGGGTATATTTTGAGTACTGGCGACATGTCACCAACCTCAATAAATATGTGACTGCCGTTGACTGGGAGGTTGAAACCTACGGATATGCGGGAGACCGGATCAAACACAACATCCCAAGACCACGTAATGAAGTCCCAATTCCTCCTCCTCAACAATTACCTTATGTAAGTATTTGATGAATTTGGGGAACAAATAGTAGTGACAATTTTTGAATTGTTTTTTTCTTTGGGTTTAGTTGTATTATTTCTCTTTGTCAGGTGGCGGCTTATGATATGGTGCAAGACTATGCTACTTTTACCCAAGAGTTCCGTCAATTTACGTTATCGGAAACAAAGGATAGGATGGACTATATCCTCGCTAGGGAAGCTGAGTTCAACTCTTTTCGTGCGCAGACAACCGTCGAAATTTGCTTACTAAAAGATCAGAATTCTTTGTTGAGCAGACAACTAACACAAGCCCGTCAAGAACAACCGATGGGTTTTGCTTCATATGCTAGTACTCCACCTCCCAGATCATCACCGAATGTTCGGCCTACCGTCCCAACTACTTTGCCTCCATTTGTTCTACCTAGATCCAACTCGGGCTGAAGTAAAAAACTTTAAATTTAGGGTTTTCATTAATAACAATTTTTGAACGTTTTATTACCGTTTTTTTACCGTTGGACCTAACCTTTAATATTTCATTTTTGAACGTTTTATTACCGTTACACATGGTTACCTTATCATATTCACCATCCTTTCTACCTATAAGTACTTCACCAAGGGAGATACTTTCAAGTTATATTCAATCTTCCATATCCTACATTCATTTAAAATTTATAATCTCCAGTTTTCGTTCAATGGGTGGTTATGAAAATTGGAGCCTCAATGCAGAAAATTTTACACTGGAAGAAGATTTAAAATAAAATCTTCGTCCTATTATGTATTAAGTGTATAGTCATT
>JAJJMC010010584.1:4397212-4427025 GCA_023531435.1 Papaver californicum
CCTAGGATATTACGGTTGGGTTTTCAGCAAGAACCCAACCGTAAATTCTACTGGATAACTTTAATTTTGATTCTCTAATTTGTTTGTTTTTCGTTTCTTCTTTGTTTGAATGACCCAATTTACCTTCAATCTAGTTAAAATGATTGAATAAGTTCAAATTTTTGATTTTGAAACCCAAATTTGACCTTAAAACTCAAAGGTAAAAACATAGGTTACGGTTGGGTTTTGGCTGAAAACCCAACAGTAAGGTTTAAGACCTTAAAACATAATTCCCCTATGATATTACGGTTGGGTTATTTTCAAAACCCAACCGTAAATTCTATTTGTGGAAAGTTTTGGGTCGTTTTTGAATTATATTTTTTTTGGGTTTTCAAATAGAGCCGTTCAAACCTTGTACGACCTATTTTTCAAAATATAACCATTATACTTCTGGTTTGTAAGTGGAATAGTTGAGTACATATCCTTTCCATCCATTTTTTCAAAAAATAAACCTTTATGTTACAACAATCATCTCCAACATAGTGGAACATGGGTCAACCTGGCATTAAAAAAACCAGATTTTTCTTTGGAAGAAGATTTATGTATTTGCCGCAACTATGTATTATGTTTTCCAAAAAGAGGAGAAGAAAGAAGGCAAAGTGGTATAACGAGTCCGAGTTATTGGCAAACAATCCATGAAAACTTTTGTTCTGAAACCGGCAACCCTTATAACCGTGATCACGTCAAGTTGATTTGTCGATATAACACTATACACCGATACGTAGAAGAATTTATGGCATTAGTTCGTATTATTGGTCAACTACGACTTAGGGGTGAAACCGATGATGAGGTGTTACAGAGATCTCTTGTTGAATGGATGAGATGGAAAATATGTCCCTTTTTATACCTACCTCATTATCACATCCTAAAAGACTTTTTGCTCACTCACAAACCTATTTATTAGTTCTTTTGTAATGCCATTTGGGTTTTTTAGTGTTAATTTCAATTGTATCCCAGGTTACTTTAATGATTTCATGGGTTGTAATGTGGTCAAAAATTTGATGTTTACATAAATTTTGTGTTTTGAACCCAGTTTTGAGTGAATTGAAATTCCAAAAAAAGGTTAATTATAATAATATTACGGTTGGGTTTTGAGTGCAAACCCAACCGTAAACCTTCCAGTTTAAATTCATCCAGGTTTACGGTTGGGTTTGTACCCACAAACAAACCGTAAAAGTGACAGGTTTACGGTTGGGTTTTGAGTACAAACCCAACCGTAAACCTGAGTGAATTTAAACTGGAGGGTTTACGGTTGGGTTGTTACTCAAAACCCAACCGTAATATTATTATAATTGTTCAGTGACTAGTTTACGGTTGGGTTTTTACTAAAAACCCAACCGTAAACCTGGCACTCAACATTTTGTAGTAACACATATGATAGTTCAAATTTTTATATTCCAAAAAACTATATTCATATTATGATTCCTCCAACATACATATTAACATTCTGACTCCGACTCAGAAACAAATGTTATGAATTGAAATGTCGGTGAGGGTTTTAATGCCTTCCAAAGTTCGAAATTGTGCTTGAATCTGTGACACCAAGACTTGGCGATATCACCGTCGTACCCATCCTGTAAAGGGGGTAATGGACTTCCTTCTTTCAACTTTAGACCAACAAAATGGCAGTTCTGCACCAGCCCAATCACACATCTTCTATTTGCCAATTGTTCGACAAATGTTGATCTTGTTGGTGCAAATGTTAAACAATATCCATTTGAGATATAATGGATGACGCAATTAAAAGCGTTGGCAAGGATTTGGCCACATATTGGCATGCTCATCCAATACTCACTAGTGCAATTCTTATTGCCTATTAAACGCCTTTCGAGAGCAATGAACTCCTCGTTTAACAACGACTCTTCATCTCTATATGCACACATCATTGGCTTGTATATATCCGGGTAAGAGCGTAGTTCAACCGCTGACTTATGCCTTACAAAAGTTACTTCGTCCATACCCAACCCTGCTGCTCCGCTAAATGGTCCAACTTGTTCGATGAATACATGGTATCCACAATTACCATCACCGGCAACATCGTCGGTGGCCTTTATGTATGGACGAAAAAAAGCTGGGAACGATGACATATAATTTTCATAAATAATTTGCTCGGTTCGGACGATTTTGCCATTCTCATTTCTTGAATAGTTAGATGGAAATTGCATCAATCCTCTTGCAATCCGGATCGTATATGGCTCTTCAACCACTAATGTATTGCTTTTAAGTTTTTCTTTTCTTCTTGCTAATTCTTTCATACTAACTCTTTTTTTTCTTCTTGCTAATTCCTTCATACTTACTCTTATTGAGTGTGGGTGTGGAGGAACTTTTCCCTTGGCACCAAGTTCAATTGTTGAACTATCTTGAGTGGGAACCGCGGGACCTTTTCCTTTAATATCTACTACACTTGGTCCCCCTTGTTCCGTTCGACTTATTTTTCGTTGAGCATCGTCCTCCTTCTCATCCTCTGCTTCATATTCATTTTGCAAATGCTCAAATGCACAAGGGTTTCTTTTCTTTGATTCTTCATGCAATTCCCTAGCTTTTTTCCGTCCCACGGTCCTCGATTCTTTGGTAGAAGGCCTACCTTTTTTCTTCCCTCTAATTGGTTCCTTGACAGAGTACCTTGTGTGCGGAAACACGAAGTAACTCAAGTTTGTCAACCAAATTTGCCTTTGCGCCTTATTTAATGTATCGTATTTCTTGGCTATAGCCTTTCCAACGTGGGTGTCGGCAAACGATGCACCAAAATCTTGCTCGACGATGGGTTCATCGAAAGACAATTGTTGCCAAAACGGATCAATATCTTGAATTGGGATCACACCGTCTTCTTCGTACTTGGGCATCATATGCCGGCAGGGAAGTCCCAAACTTGACATGTTAGGACAAACACACTCTTCTTCACCGTGTAAGTTGGCCAATCTATAGTGCTTTATTTCGTACATTGTCTTCTCAATAGCACAATGCGACACCTTATAAAATATACTTTGGAGCAATGGTTCGTCTTTATAGCTGACGTGTTTTCTAGAAAGGCTTTTTTCAAAAGATTCCTTAACTCTGTCAAGGTCACGGACAAAATAATCGTGCATCGCTTCGAAGACCGTAACAAACCCACCATCACAATTATGAAGCTTCTTCTTCATTCTGTTGTGAGATGACTCCACGGTACTTGTAGCTTGGTTGTCAAAGTGCCTATATTGGTTTGTGAACGCCGCTACAAACTTCTCTTTGTGGGGATTCAACCAATTGTCCATCAAATAGTTCACAACTTTTGGATAATTACTCCAATGCAAGCATAACATACGAACATTTTCTTCATAGTCTTCCTTGGTGATAGACCATGTCAAAGCATCCCATTCAGTTTGGAAACTAGCCCATTTTAGTTCCGCCAACTTGTCATCCTCCTTGAATTTTTCTTTGGCCGCTTCTTGTTCTGATACCGGCAATTTATTAATTCTCTCCATCTCGCTTCTCTTTGTTGGCCGAATAATCGTTTTGCACTTGGTTTGAATATTATTCCACAAGTGGAACGTGCAAAGAAGATGATGAGCATCTAGGAATACCCTTGCAATGGCATTCATCAAGACTTGTTCTTTGTCGGTGATAATTACCAAATAGTATTTTTTTCTCAATTTTTCTAACTTTTTTCGATTTTTTTTTCTTTTTTTTTTTCGATTTTTTTTTTCTGACACATAATACATGTGTGTTCCCATGGATCCTGCATTCCACGCTTGCTTAGGCGACGGAGACAGGGGGACCACACACATAACTCTAAAACACTAACGCATTATTCATGTGGGGCATGATCTCAACATACTAAATGTCATTCCAGCGCTAATTAACATGTCGATGCTAGGACCCACCAATACTCTCAGAGAAACACGAAATTGCAAATAATAAAGCAGAACGTGATGTGGTGGTGACAACTATCATGTTATTTCTAACGCCTGAACTCTGTCTCCTTTATGAATAGACCATCTAGCTGGGCACACCAATCCTTATAGCAAAATGGCTAAGTTTCCATCTACGTAGAGTGGTTACTGTCACCCTGAATTGTTCACATGCTTCTAAATTCCAAATCTTATTAATCATAAAAAGTCTCCCAATACCCCCAAACTTAAAATAAACAGTGTCCTCAATGTTTCTAAACACTGCACGAAAAGGAATTAGGGAAAGATATTACCGTGTCGCATGAGCATAAGTTACCTCCTTAAATCATGTAGAAATAATCGGAACAACTGTGGATCATCTGAATCAAATAGTGTTATCAACAATAGAAGGAAACAGCAGCAAGCTACGAAGATAAACAATCTGAACACACTTTGATCTGTATTTAGGTAAACCACATCGACCAGAGGATTGGTTTTTGGCAACTGAACTTCTTTCTGAACAGGAGGATCAGTGGATCTAGCTCGAAGATGATCTTGTACAATGGCAGACGTGCATATGTCAGGTCCCAAGCTAGGGACCTTCCTAAGAGTTAATGGTATAGCACATGGAGAATGATAGTCACCCCCAAACTTAGAGTTTTCAGTGTCTCTAGATAGACTAATAACAATTTCCCTCATTTCCGGATCGTCAGATTCTCGAAAATAGTCAATTGCTTCTTCTAAATTACAATCTGGTGGTGCAGAACCTAACAAAGTGCTCACTTCATTAATAACACTATCATTATCGCCATCAATCCTATAGTTGGCTAGGCATTTCTATAATGGATCTTCTAATGGGTCGAGCCTACGCTGTATCTCCCTAGACGGTTTGGATTCCTCCTCTAATGGATCTGGTGCATACAAACTGTTGGGCTAATTCCCTTAATATCTGCTATTGTCCATCCTAAAGCTTTCTTATTGTCCTGAAGCACGGTTACTAGCCTATTCTCTTGGTCACTATCCAAATTTGAAGCTACAACCACAGGTAAGGTCTCTGATGGGCCTAACTCATCAAACACTAATCCAAAGTGGGTCTTCTATCAAAGTGTTTGGTAATGACTCCTGAACTAGGGTCTCTATCATGTTGACGGTTTCTAAGGTGGGGTCATCTAGCTCAGGTGGTTGATTACTAATGCTGAAGATATTCAGCTCAATAATCATGTTACCGAAAGACAAGTTCATAACACCGTTACGACAGTTAATGATCGCATTAGATGTTGCTAAGAACGGGCGACCTAGTATAACCGGTATATGATTCTCTGGATCAGGCACAGGTCTGGTATCAAGCACAACAAAGTCCACTGGATTAATAAATTTATCCACTTCAATCAAAACATCCTCTATGACACCACGAGGAATTTTCACAGACCTATCAGCTAACTGCAAAGTCATCTGAGTCGGTTTCAAATCGCCTAGTCCTAGCTGGAGGTATACATGGTACGGCAGTAAGTTCACACTGGCTCCTAAATCGAGTAAGGCTCTTTCTACCCGGTAGTTTCCTATTGTGCAAGCTATGGTTGGGGAACCTGGGTCTTTGTACTTAAGGGCCGTACTACTCTGTATAATTGAATTTACATGACTAGCAAGAAAAGCTTTCTTATGTACGCTAAGTTTTCGCTTTCGAGTACACATGTCCTTAAGAAACTTGGAATAAGCAGGAATCTGCCTAATTGCATCTAATAATGGAAGGTTGATCGTGACTTTCTTAAAAACTTCCATTATTTCATTAAAATTGGATTCCTTCCTAGTAGGTGCTAACAACCTTGGGTATGGGGCTCTAGGCATGAAATCAGTTCTCTGAGGGGTTGCCTCAGGCTCGTCAGAAACTTTATCAGTCTCTTCAACTATTGGGTTAGGATGAACTACAGTTTGTTCACTAATGGGTCTAGTTACCTTGTTATCCACTACCTTACCATTCCTGAGGGTCGTAATTGCATTCACGTGACTGGATGATTTCTCCCCAGTCGACATCTCATTGACTCCTCTAGGATTGGGTTCGGGTTGACTAGGGAACCTACCAGGTTCTCGCTCTCTCAGAGCCGCAGCAATGTCAGTAACTGAGGCTTGTAAACTAGAAATAGCTCTTTCTATGCTCTGGAATCTCTGCTCATACTTATCGTCATTGCTGGGCTGAGTTGGACCAGCCGAATTCTTATAACTGAAGCCTGGAGGACCTTTAGCATTACTAAACTGACCTTGAGCCTGGCCTTTCGACCAGGAAAGGTTCGGGTGGTTTCTCCAGCCAGGGTTATAAGATTCCGAATACGGGTCGAACTTTCTATGGTTATCAAATCTAGTGTTATCATAAAGAGAAAAAGCCTGCTATTCGAATTGGTTGGGCTCTGAACTACTAGCTTGATTCATTTCGACCAATTCTAGCCTTTTAGATAAGGCTTCTATTTGGGCCTTTGGATCAAAAGATCCTTCTACCCTATTAACATTTCCTCTTCCTAGAAGAATTGTTCTTTTTGGCTCCTTAATGCTCTTCCACTGCTGGGTCTTTTCGGCGATGTCACGTAGAAGTTTCATCGCCTCAGCAGGAGTCTTACTGTCGAACCCTCCGGTTGACAAAGACTCGACCAAGGTTATAGATGCGTAGTCCAAACCCTCATAGAGGATCTGAACTAGCCTTAACTCCTCTATTCCGTGGTCTGGGCATTGGGACAATAAGTCATTGAACCTTTCTATATACACATACATAGACTCTCCCTCTAGCTGGGAAAACGTGCATATTTTCTGCCTAACAGACGAAATTTTGTTCATAGGGAAGAACTTCTGAATAAAAGCTGAAGTAAGTTGGGCATAGGTTTCAATTGACTGAGGAGCCAAGAGGTATAGCCACGACTAGGCTTTGTCTCTTAGTGAAAAGGGAAATAGTCTGAGTTTAATAGACTCGTCATTCAAGTCTCTAATCCTGATTGTGCTACATATTTCCTCGAATTCCCTAACATGAAAATAGGGATTTTCGTTTTCTTTTCCTAAGAATAATGGAAGCATCTGGATGATTCCGGGTTTCAGTTCGTAGCTCGCTTCAGTAGCGGCTAACTTGATGCAAGATGAACGTGAGGTCCGGGTCGGATTCAACAAATCCTTCAGAGATGTCATTGCTGACACGGTCTCGGGAGTGACTAGTTCACTCTCACTTGGCTTCTCAAGGTTAAGGTGAACTACCAGTCTTCCACTAATTAACCTACCTCGAGGGTCTCTATCCCAAGTTCGCCTTAAGGGCGTTCTTGGCATGCAAAAATTAAATCCTAACAAGCAATTAATCAAACACAATCGTGCCCTGACTCAACCAAATCAAACCTAAATCTAGCAAACAACAAGCATGATGGTTCCACTTAGATTGTCTCTAGACCAGCTTCTATTCTTTCAAAAAGCAACTGGTTATAATTTTAGCAAACCTCTTAGAACGATCTGAATTAGATTAAGTCGAAGAGAAACAGGAGAACCTCAATGGAGCTTTGATACCCTGTCTCTTTGGCACTTTTCCCTGGGTTACAAGGTGGCTCTAATCAACTTAAAATAATCTTCCTGTTCTTTGAGTTAGGCTAATAAAGTAACCCGTACAGTCCTTTTGAACGATTTTCCAATAAGCTCGATACCCTATAGGTCTCTTTCTAGTCAAGATTTTAGGCTTAGGTTCGCGTAGGTTTCATTTTCCTAAGGCGGGCAAGAAGGAGACGGTGATGAAATCCGAAACCTTATCTTATATGGCCAGGCCTTGCCCTTTACTATGCAAAAATTAAAGTCCGTATTCAGTCCTCAGCATATATGCATACAAAGGCGTCAAGAAAACCCACTGACAGGAGATTCGTGGGTTGGTCGAAGTTTACCTCCCGTACCGGACGGGCGATGAATCGTTGAAGTCGACTCGGGCCACTAATATCCTTTTCAATAGTGTGCGAACTCGAGGGGACGAGTCAATATCGTAATTGTCGTCCTTCCCAGCACACAGTTTGATATTTAAAACTACCCTTCCGTAGGGTTTAAAAACAATAAAATGTCCAAAAATGTCCAAAAGTGTCCGAAAATAAAAGAAAAATTACAGAAATAATAAAAACCCTAATACAATTTTCTAAACGAATTAAAACTAATTAAAATAAAATAAAAATCTAATTAAGCTTTTTCGTTTAACTCCAAGTCTTTAGCTTTAATTCCAAAACTTTGACTTACTCCCTTTCGATCTAAAATTCAACCTGTAGCAAAAAGAGAAATACCAAAAGAAACGTAAAATAGAACAAAGTAAAATAATAAAACTAAAAATAAAAACCTAAAAATAAATCTGTAGCCCTAAACATAAAAACAAGTCCGCGTCGGCGCCGCCAAAAATTGATGTATTTTAGAATAGTGGTAAATAAAGTGTTCGATTTTCGAACTTGTGAAGGTAGTGATTTTAGAAAATAATGGATTTAATCTAATTAAATAAAAATCAGGAAAATAAACTAGAGATGATATATATAAAATATGGAGAAAACCAGGAATCAAGAATCAATTATTTCCAACAATTTATGTGATTAATCATGCAATTCTTTTAAATAAATTAAGGTCAAATATTGCCAAAATAGGTTTTTATGCAAACAAGCAGAGGTAAATCACAAGCATGGGACATCAGAGGTTGTCAACCCAGCATGACCCATCAAACAAAAACACCACTACTGAATGAAAACCGTTTTTCTAGTTCAAAACTATGCAATTTTAACAAGTAAAGAATTGTAAATAATTAATTAAAAATAGACTTACCACATAAAATTGAGATAAAAACCTCCTCCATCATCCCGGTAAATAAACTTAGCTCATGGTGGAGAAAACTTGCTCAAAATACTCTTTCATTGCTCAAAATATTGATTACAAGGTGAAATAGGTGTAACACAGCTGATTTGATACGCGTATATGCGTTACAGAAGAAGGTTCAGCTGTTACACAAAGGATTAAGGCAACAGAAAGGTAAAGAGGAAACACAACAGAACAGTTTGAATCAGCAACAGATGTAGATGTTGCTGAGTCGTCTTCCCCGGTGATGGTGGATGAAGAACACGCCGGCCGGTGCAGTAGCAGGTGATCGACGGTGACGGAAGTGGCCGGAATTTCTCTGATTTGATTTCTGGGGCTGCGTGCTAATTTTTCTTCGCTTCTCTTGGTTTATATAGGATCTACAAACCCTAGAGAGAGTTCTAAACCTAATATAACTCTCTCAAACAACTCACAAATTCCATTCCCAACCGAAACAGGATTCCGTCCAAGTTCATGATTTTTCGAGCTGATTTTCCGGGAGTTTTTTGCTGTTTCTCGATTGTTATAACTTGTATGAGATTCAACTTGCAATTGGGTCTGAAAACAACCACAAAAAATCCGTAAATTCACATCCCATTCTTTTTCCTGTTTGAAACAGGAAACCCGATGAGTTGGATCGGCGACTCGACTGAGTTGACTCGCTGGGTTGACTCGGCCGATTCTAGGGTGTCCCTTATCCACTCTTGGGGTGCCAATAACACTTGTCCTTGGGGTGCCTTTATCACTTTTTGAGCCAATTTTTTTCCACAAATCTCTATTCTTTTAATGTACCTACAAAAGCATAAAAACACGTAATAAACGTAAAATCGAATACTAACTCACTCGAAATTAAGGTGCCAATTAGACACTAAAATGTGTCTATCACGCACAAAAAGAAGAAAGGTACACTTCTTATTAATGAAACAATGTAAGAGGTAACTGAACGTCAAGTTGTGCTTTCTCAACCACGACGACAACATGAGATTGTGGAAAAACATAGAGGAGAAACAAGTGTTGGTCCCTCAAATGCTAAAGGAAAAGGAAAAGAGAAAGAGTCGAAGCCAGCTCCTCCTACAACATCTCAAGTCATTAACAACATGGTTCTTTTAGACGACAAGGAGAATGGAAGACCTTGGGGTGAACCAAGGGATAAATCTTTTATCTTATTTGGTTATCCATATTCATGGGCGGCAACGGTCTGTTCGGCGTTGGTAATAATCTAATCTAATCTAATCTAATCTAATCTATTGATAAAACTTTACTATAATATTATTAATGTATTTTTACGTATGTTTATGTAGGATCATACCAAAGTGGTTCCGAAACTCAAAATACCAGAGGGATTGTTTTTGGCCATTGCATAACGAGAGCGCCGGGGTGCACAGAAGCAGTACAATGTTGTCACTGTCTGCTCCTTTAGGGAGAGGTATTTTCCCGAGACAAACTTTTCATCTGCCGATCAGCGAGAAGCCGTGTATGAAGGTTTCAACAACTCTCTTTCTTTTGAAGATCTTTATAAGTTGGCTGAAAAATATCTTGGATGGAACAAGCATGAATCCCAAGAAGAGTTTGAGTATGGATCCGTAGAAATGCCAATACAGAAAACCCATCCCTCAACAGAAGGAAGATGGATAAGCATGGTGCAATGGCTTCGCCAAGTATGGCAAGAAAGATAAACTTGATTCGTCTGAGGGGTAAGTTTAAGAATTCCAAGGGTAAGGATATGAAACCTACAAGGGTTAGATATACAACTACAACGTACTTGTTATACGTACTTGTTATACGTAATTTTCCCTAATATAACGGGAAACAGGGTTAACGTTTGTTATCTACAATTTTTACAAAATCTCAGTCTTGATCCGGAGTTCAACAAGGTAGCAGAGTACTCGTGGGGCACTTCCACCCTTTCTTTCTTACTTGAGATCTATGGTAAAGCTTCAAGGTGGAACCAAACACAAATTACGGGGAATGTTGGCCTTCTCCAGTTATTTTTTGATTTACCATTTCCAATGTTTCTTATTTTTTAAAGTTGATTTGTGTTTAATATAACTATCTTTTTGCGCAGGTGTGGGTTTACGACCATTTTTCTACCTTGAAGAGACCATCACAGAATAAAGATTGATGTTTCCCTACTCCAACAGGAAGCAAAAATCCATTCACAAGAAACCAGGAGAAGGACAAATAGGGTAAGATGGTATAGATGATGGGTCAATTGGACGCTCTGATGACTAAGGATGTGGATTTTGACCCGTACCTCAGGCTTGATGAAAAATGATCATGATGCTCGTGAATTTACCGATACGACGACCTACAATGGTCCACTATTTCATCCAACAGGGTATGTCATTCACAACCCCCGTAGAACTCTCCGTCAAATTGGAGCTGTCCAGAGAATTCTTCGCGATGAGGAGGAACACTTTAAAGTGCACAAACTCAACTCTATGCTCTTGGTTAACAATGTTAGATTGGTCTACGGCCCTGCCCCATCTGCGACCGATTGGAACGATCGCTCTGGATCTCCCTACCAAGTTGATATGAGTGGGTATGGAAATTTTTGTGGCACAAAACTAGCCGACGATAACTACTTGACTTGGTTAAACAACTGGGGTCATCCTCATGTACTCAATATGGATGCCGAAGCTCTTCGGTATTTCGAAGGTATTATGGACCATCAAAGTTCCTCGAAACAAGCAAGTTATTGGAAGAAGAGATATCTTATGGTGGTACTTATTCTAATTAATTTCTTATTGTATTAGTTTTTCAAAGTTTGTAAAAGTATTTAATATTTGGACAATTTGATATGCAAATAGGTCGAACGAGTTAAGTGGTTGGTGAAGGACATGAGCGGGTGCATTAATGGAAATAAAATGTTGATTGTTTAAGAACAAAGACGACTGCGAAGTAAGATTCAAAAACTACCTGACCCTGACGCTGCGCATCTTTATCGGTACAACAACGATGATAAAAAGACGAAGGGTTCCAAGAAAGATGGGTATGATTATGAATCCGGTAACTATGAAACACCTACTCGTACTGCCAGTGGTTTTTCATCTAGCGGACGTTCAAATAAAGAGGTTCATGAAGAGATTGTTGAAGATCAACCAAAAGGAAGAGGTCGAGGTGGAGATGGAGGTTGTGGTAAACCAAAAGGAAGAAGTCGAGGTTGAATTTTTCCTTATGTTGTTTGCGATATGGATATTTAGTACTTTGTTTAGTTTATGGTTTTATGGATAGTTAGGTATGTTTCAATTCGGATATGGTTTATCTATGGTTACTGATGTAAATTTAGCTTGAATGAATGATTATTGGTTTTCTTATTGTGTCACTGAAAAACATCATAAAACTTGGAAAAAATTAGACATCCAGGGTCACTTACGGCTAGGTTGAGTAACTGAAAAGCTAGCCGTAAGTCCATATTTTTTGAAGTATGACAGTTTTACGGCTAGCTTCAGCTTTGAAGCTGGCCGTAAGTGACCCTGAGTTAATTTTACGGCCAAGAAAGCTAGCCGTAAAACGATTTTCCCGATGATTCATGTCAGGTTTACAGTCGGGTATATTGCAAAACCAAACCGTATGAAATTTAAGAGTATAATACGGCTAGGTTTTAACATTGAGCTAGTCTTAAGTGAACCTGGAGGCTAATATTACGGCTAGGTTTTAACACTAACCTAGCCATAAGTGAACCTGAAGGCTTCTATTACGGCTAGGTTTTAACACTAACCTAGCCGTAAGTGACCCTGGATGCTTGTTTGGTTTTGGAATTCGACAACTGTTTTCATTGATTATACTAAAGACATACACTAATGAAATAGAATAAATCGTTACATTATAGGAAAGGAGATACATCTTTTATAGCATTATATTAAAGGAAGAATTAAAGGAAATGAAATAAAATACATCATTAGACGATTACACTTAAACACTTAAGTATATAAGATGGAATCATGATAGATACATTCTTCTAAAATACGATAGCAATCCTCATGTGTAAACGTTTTTCCATGGTTAGTTTCATATCTGTCGAGAGCTATCACCACTGGAAAAAAAATCAATTGTAACTTTGTATGTTTGAAAACTATTTTTGATGAAGGACTTATTGATTGAAATAGTTACTATTGTTGCACCGTCAATGGTGGGATGAGCTTCCTTTAGAACTTTCATTTCTTGTTTCAAAGCTTCCGATCATTGAAATAACTCCTCAAACCTTCTCCTAATGCCTTTGACCGTCCTACGATTATGATTTTCGTCTAATCCCACAAAATTCTTAAACAAACTCTTCCACCAAGAATCGGATGTCTGATCCAAAAGTCTCCATTAACGTGTTAGTTACATTGGGTAATGTACGCCCTATCGTAGACGTGTTTGGTGAGCGTAACCCATACTCTAACAATTGCAACATCTTCATTGGTAGTGTATAACATATTTAGTGCTTGAAAGGGACGAGTGAGAATGAGTTGAAAAGTGAAGAATGAAAGGGATAGGGGTTAATGAGAAAGTAAAAGGTTTCCTTTTATAGTTAAAACTACCTAACGACTAGTTTTTCAAAGAAAAAATCCGTTGGGTGAGTCAACTATATTGAAAAGTAGTATTAGTAGGATATAACACTAAAGATTCTTTAAAATATGTCAGTTTTACGGCTAGCTTCAGCTTCAAAGCTGGCGGTAAGTCACCAATACAACTGGGTTTGGTACTTATCTAGCCGTAGGTAATCCCTTTACGGCTAGGTTTATACCAAGACCCAGCCGGAAGTGACCCTGAAATTTTTGTTACGACTAGGTTTTTGAATAAACCTAACGGTAATTTCCATGAGGCTTGTTTACGGATAGGTCGTGGTATCCAATTCCTAGCTGTAAACCTTTAAAATTCTTTAAAAAACTGCATTTCCAATGCAAATGTGTGCAGCCCGTACCCAAACGACTAGATTTTTCAAAATTTCCTAGTCGTTGGGGTCTTTCAACTATATTATACCACACTTTTTTCTCCTTTTCAAATTGTTCTCTCTTTTCAATTATCAACAAATAATTCTCATTTATTCAAAAACAAGTTTAAAAACAAACCCATGGATGCTAGATTCACCACTAGAGAAGATGTTGCCATAGAACGTGCATGGTCGACGATCAAGAGATGAACATCAACCTAGATCAACCCTCGGATAATTTCTGGTTCTTTGTATTCATAATTTTTACATTGTTATATGGCAATCGAAATGGAAAATCATACCAAAGCATCAGGAAAAGGTTCGAATTACTCTATAGTCGATGTAAAAATTTTAGATCGACTATGGTGGAAACAAGGAGGATGTATCAGGGCATCTACAGTGAATAAAATACAACTTCACTAAGCTCATTTCAACTATGCTATGAAATTTCAAAGGACCGTTATAAGAATACCTTTGGCGAAAAATTCAAGAATCAAGAGTTCTATGATGTTTTGATGGAAAGAGGCGCATATTTCTCTCTTTAATAAGTCATATAACATTAGTTTTTACTTTATGTCATTTCCGTTATTGTAATGTCATTCCCTTCAATGAAAATGTAATGAAATTTCCTTTTTAACGTTAATGAATGAGAATTAGAGTTCAATCTCAATTACTTTGGAAAAAACCAAACACATCCAGGGTCATTTACAGCTGGGTATACCACAAAAGCCACCAGTAACCAAACTTTACGGTTGGTTTGAGTAAAAAATCTAACCGTAGAATACTCATCTATTTTTGGCTTACGGCTGGGTTTACAAAAAAAGCTAACCGTAAGTGTTTCCTATGGCTGGGTCGATGCCCACAAATATAACCGTATACAACATTTTACAACTGCGTTGTAGGTATTACCTAAGCGTAAGTCGTAAGTAGTAATTGATTTTGAATCTGATTCTAAAACCGTGGATCTAAATCGTATCATTGATCTAATCAATTACTAATCTAAATTAAATTAGCTAATTAATTGTATTAACACTAATTAATCTAGGGGAAGTCTTGGTATAATGTAAATTACTAAGATAGGGGGTTTTTAAGTTGGATTCAAGATGTCCCTATTTTATCATCTTGTAGGCCCCTATGAAGCAAGGTCTGCAACCCTAATAATAGGGTTCTTGGTAAAATGGTGTACTGATTTTTCCGTAAATCAAATCAAAACTATTTGTTTTTTCTTTGGTTTAGTAAGCTACATGTAGCACGGTGTTGTTTTTAATTGTTAGTATGCATTCGTTTAAAACATTGACTCACGATAAATATTTTTTGTATTTGGCCGGAATATAACGTATGTAAATGTTATTATCGAACCGTCTGAATTTCTCTTTCATGAATTTTTTTTCTTTGCAAATCTCTTTGTATGTTCTTCATTTGCTAGTTTGGATTCTCTACAATCTAGCTACAATATACAATTTATATACTAAAATCTTTAGACTGACGATTAAAAACTTTCATTACATCATTAACAGTAGCAAACATCAGTTCCATTACATCCAACACCCCATCATAATTACCTAACGCTACCCCTTAATTGCAAGATTCACCAAGCACCCATTAGAATTACTCTCTTACATCTCCTGAGAGATTATCCAGTTCAATTTTTAAAAATTAACCACAAAAAAAGTGTTCATCACAAGGTTCAAACATACCAGAAAAAATAACAAAGTAACCATGAACATAAAGCATCAGTAAATATTCACATCAAAACATTCATCAAAAGCGATATCATCCAAGAAACCAAAAAAAACAACAACAACTTTACTTCAACATGAACTAGTCATCAAGAGTGACAGTTACCACAAAATTGATCTTTTTCCAAAAAATTCTTTTACCTCCATTAAGAATTTTTAAAAGCTTAAGTTTTCTGGTCTGATGATCAAGAGATGACTACATCTAGTCCTCTCCATCATAACTTTCATAATCCTCCTCGCTGCAGAAACTATATTCACTTCCAGTTGAAGTCGTTGGACCATAACCGGTTGTATCAGAATCATCAGAAGAATCATCCTCATCGTTGTCATCATCATTGGTCCCTTCAGAAAGATCCAGTGGTTCCCCATTTCTATCAACTGATAGACACATTTTTGTGTCTAATTTGTCCGCAATTATTTATGTTGTTGGTGCTCGATTTTATATTTATTGTGTGATTCTATGTGTTTGTAGGTATTTTTGAGAAATAAACATTTATGGAAAAACTGGCTTGAAAAGTTGATAAAGGCACCCATAAAATTACTAAAGGAACCCTTGAAAATTGATAAAGGCACCCACCAGATGGATTAGGGGCACCCCTTCCTTTTAAATTCAAATTTCGAAAATGGCGAGAAAGCTACCTTACGTGTGAATAGATCTTCTGGATTGAATTTAAGCGAGATTTTCTTGGAGTTACATACGGTTTTGGATTGGAATTATCATGTTAGCATAAAACAGGGATGGTGGTTGGTTTGTTCACGTAAAGTAAAGGAGTTTCCATCATGATCTCGATAATACAGGGATTGGAGAGTTTCTCGAGTTTCTGGATTGTGGGATATGGAAGTTACGTGGAATTGAAAGGAAGATATTCTCCCTGTAGATTTGATTCAATGTTATTGAGAGAGTTTGGGAAGTTTTGAACACTTCAGACGTGTGAAGAAGATAATAAATAGGGAATATCCGAAACTTTCTGTGAAAGGAAAAATCAAGATAAACCAAAGATATTTTTGAGTCCTTATCGACTTGTGATGGGTTATTAGGGTTTAGTAATCCTATATAAAGCAAAGAGGAAGAACAAAATCGCATGGGGAGTGAGAGAAAAAAAACTCAGAGAAAAAAAAGTTACGTTGTAAAGAAGAAGAACATACTAGACTAGAAAATTGTCATTGATTCTGTCACCTTTTCTTTCATATTTTACTGCGTCCAAGAATTGTACTTTATTCTCTGTTTCATTTTCTCTCTTCAGCAACACATGAAACAGTCTCAGCAACACTTATATCCGTAGCTGTTTTTTGTGTTACTTCTGTTTTTCTCTTTTTTTAAGCACTTTGAGCTATAAACATGTAGTGTTTGACATGATGAGCTAGACCCCATTGCTGAGGCGATGGAGGAAGCCATTTTCCAATAATAAAGTGGTATATTTTTATATTTTTATTTTTTGTAATTCTTTTATGAGTATTTGCTTTGAATTAAATTTGAAAAAACGATTTTTATCAATTAGTTGTGTTTTCTTTTGATGGGTCATGCTTAGTTTAGAGCTATTGGTGTCTCATACTTTTGGTTTACAACTATTATTTTGAAATTCTAACTTTGGCAATATTTTGAATCAATCGAATATATGAATTGCAAGATAATTATTAATGCTAAATCACTTGAAAAATTGGCTAATGGTGGAATCCTTAGTCTCAGTTCCTTCCATAATATGAATTCAATTCTACTTTAATTTTATTTATTTTTAGTATTAAAAATTAGGTTTAAAAATCAAATCTTTACAAGTCTAAGTATCAAATCTTTTACCACTATTTCTAAAACACATCATCAACACCCTCAACAGTCTCTCCGTCTGAATCAACATCTGATCGTTCTTGAATTGTTCTTGTAAAAAATGGACGATTGGCTTTTTATCTTAAGTAACGCCTATAGAAAGCATCCTCCGAAGCCTATTCTTGTCCTTCACTATCAGTGTCATATTCATAACTCCTCTCAGAAGTCTCATAACCATGCACCTCTTGGTCAGATTCCTCACTTTCATTTTCAGTCGCACTTTGAGTCTTTTTCCAAGTATAATCATCATCCTTATCATCATCTCCTCTCTCTCTCCTATTTCGCTTATCTCTTGCTTCCCTTTTCTGCTTCTATAGAGAAAAATCAATTTCATTATCTTGACGAACCCTATTGTACTAAATCTGACGATTTCGCCTCTCCATCTCTCTATATAAACTCTCATTCAACATCTCAATCTCTCGAGTTTCTAATGTTGTTGCCATTCTCTTCACATAATCATAGGCTGCAGAAGTTTGATTGTTGGGGTTTGCATTGGAAGCAACCATCGCTAATCGCTATCTCTCTTTCCTTTTTTCTTTCCCTTTCTAGCCTAATTCTTCCTAGTTCTGCAGAAGTTTTCGGCACCATTTTCCCTCCCTTTTGGCTATCAAACAAATGCATTTATGGTTAAATCCCTATCTCTTATGGTTTTAAAAATATGTTTTGTTGCGTCAGCAATATATTTCATAAGGCTTACACCAGTTATCTCAATACTGTCAGCAAAACTACTAAACAATATGTGACAAAACTACCCTACTAATTCTTCTTAATTCTGAAAATGGTTCCTTAATTGGCTTTTGTAGAAGCCTAAGATACATCATTAATTTCCATTTATGACATTTCGTAAAAAGTCTCATCCCTTAGCAATTCACGCCTATTCAAGACTACATTCAACCCCTCTAGAACCACCATAGTTATCCACCACAAACTCCTACCAATTTCCAAAATCTTCCCCACCTTTTCCAGAACCATCATTATTGTTGCTTCTTGTCCCTTCAGTTCCTAATTCAAAACTTTCTAATACGTCTTATCTTGTACAGAGCTACCATAAAGAAGTTTTTCGACGGTTCACCTAATTTTACTGAGTTTAATTGGGCACTAATAAAATTTTACTATTTTTTGCAGATCTGGAAGGAACAACGCCTTCCAAGAGGCATCATTTTTATTAGGAGTAGGCCGGCTAGCTTAACTCTTATCAACCCAATATTCCTGTACTCCAATACCCCTCTTCCCTTTCAACTTGACCAAAAGTCAATATGAATGTTTGACTTTTTCTTTCCCTCTAATCCTTTCTCAACCTTTCAAAAATCCCACCCCCAATTTTCCAACCTATGTTTACATCAGGTCTCCTTTAGCTTCTTTAATTATATATGGAAGTTTTCGACACCATTTTCTCTCCCTTTTGGCTATCAAAAAAATGCATTTATGGTTCAATCCCTCTCTCTTATGGTTTTGAAAATATGCTTTGTTGTGTCAGCAACATATTTCATAAGGCTTACATCAGTTATCTCAATACTGTCAGCAAAATTACTAACCAATATGTGAAAAAACTACCCTTTTTGTCGTGGGGTCTTGGTCACATGGAAGAAAACCCAAAGGAACAACGACTAAAAACAATGGGGGACCATCCAAATATATTGATAAACAATTATATTGCATGTTTACATATATCCCCTCCCTGTAAAGTTTCTATTCACCATCCAGGATTTTTCCAATTGAAAGTTGACTGTTTGAAAGCTAAAACAACCTACGTCTATGTCAGTGTTCTTGTAAATATTCACTATCAAAGCATTGGTAGAAACATATCCTGGTATTGTCTTATTCAATTACATGTGTATATACAATTTGAAACCACACTTTTGAAATACCAATCTCATTCTTCTCCTTAAAACCACATCTTCTCGACCAGTATATTAGTTTTTCAACTCTACTACATGGAATCTCTTAGCACTTAAGAAAAAACTCTCTACAGAGAAAGACATCCAAGACCTCTCATTTTTAATGGCAGAAAAGCTTTCTCTACCAACAAATCTCCCGTTTACTCTTACTGAACCATTTTACGTAAATAAAACTGTTGTTCTCTCTGAAAATGACAACAAATGGAAAATGGTGCATGTGGGTTATGTATGTAGTGAGCATCTCGTCCCAACTGCCTCTGTCAGAAGCTACATCTGCTCTCAGTGGCCTCTTATACAATTTCTAACTAGAATCACCTTTAGTGGTCTGAGAAATAAGGTCCTTATAAGATTTCTGAATGAAAATGATTTCAACAAGGTGGAATCTCAGAGACCCTGGTTCGTATGTGGTTATCTCATTGTTCTAAAAGTGGTTTCTGCTTTTGGTTGGACAGTTAACTGCCAAACCTCTTTTACTGATGAACTTATATGGCTAATCTTGTGTAATGTTCCCAAGGAATGTACTGAGTTTGAAGACCTGAACCTTCAAATTATGTGAGATAATTGAAGCCAAGGAACCATATGGGAATCACCCTCTTAAGAAAAACATCAAGAAATGTGTTCATGTCCCTGTTTAAAAACCTCTACCAACTGGAATTCCCTTGGTCACCAGAGGGAGAATTGATCCATTTCTCATAGAATGTCGTTACTTTATGGTCCCAAGATTCCTATGCATTTCCTGTCGTATAGTTGATCACAAGGATGTTGTTTGTCAAAGGAAACAAACTAAGCCAAAGGTTATTCAAGGTGAAGCTAGTCACTCTTCTAATACCCAATATTCTCTTCCAAAAGTGTATAGATGGATGCCTCCTTAACGTCAAGTATCTACTTATGAAGTTACCCCAGTTGATACCTCCACTCTTCTATCCCTCCCTATGTTAATTTTGTGATGGAGATTCCTGAAAATAATCCATTTCCTTCTTTGATGGATAAAAGAAAATCAGTTGCTATTGCTGCCTCCTCTAATATTTCTGTGGATAATAGTGGCAAAGAGAAGCACTAAGATTCTAATCAGCGAACTAATGTTCCGAAGATCTATGATGTTGGCCTAGTTCAAGCCCATCATGATACCAGTACTTCCAACTCCCTGAACCAACTTGTTAGTTATGAAGATAATGTTGCTACTAATTCCTTGGCTCTCCCTCCTCCCTTTGAAAGTACTCGTCCCATTCGGACTTCTAATTCAACTATAAGTCTCAGGTAGCTCAACTTCCCACTATTTTAAGAAAAAAAGCTTCTTTTCTAGCTGCTGATCATGATGCTCTCACCAGTCTCAAACATAAGATTACCCCTCGTGCTGATTTAAGAAAGCGCAGTAGAGCTGTTAAGCCTGCTCTGGCTAGCGTTGTGGTTGTTCCCCATGAAAGCAATATTAATTATGAACCTGACTATAACAATCTCTATCCTCCTATCACAAATTTGGGAAATCTCCCCCCATTCCACCATCAATCCCCAATTATCAATACCCATTCCCCGATCAATCCTTATGAAAAATTTTCTGGAGCTACTGGCACTACTTCTTTTACCAATGGTGTTTATAACAACTCTTCCTGGTCTGACTAGTACCCATGACTCTCAAAGAAGTGGTGATTCGAATAATACTCAACCTAATGGTAGCTCTGATTCCACCAATCAGGTAAATCAATCTAATTTCAACTTAATGAATAATTCCAATATTAATGTGCCTTCCTCATATATTATTTATCCTGTTAATAATGTTAATATGTTGATTTGGAATGTGAAGTGGGGAAGAAAACATCCAATAAGGAGCTTCACATTTTACTTATAAATATCAACCCAGATATTGTTTTCTTATCTGAAACCAAGATACAAAAGGATAATGCTACTAGGAAACTTAAGAATATGGGCTTCCTCTGCAATTTTAATGTGCCCTGTGTTGGAAGAAGTGGGGGTCTTGTTCTGGCTTGGAAAAAGGAAATCCATCTCAGCATTGTTTTATCCAACTCTAGGAGCATCTATGTTACAACTAGGGACATTATACACTCTAATACCTGTCATATTAATTTCATCTATGGTGAACCAAATAGTAATCTTAGAAACTCTTTTCGGGACAACCAATGCAGGGTAGATCTCCACCCCTAGATGAACCTTTATTTGTGGTAGGGGATTTTAATTCCTTACTAGATCCTGAAGATAAATACGGTGGTTTTGAGGTCTCTGATGATGATTTTCTTTATCTAAGAAAATTTTGTGATGTCTTTGCTTTGCATGATCCTGGATTTTCTGGTCCTAGGTTTACTTGGTCTAATATGCAGTCTAGCCCTGATCTTATTCTTGAAAGACTTGATAGAAGTCTCATTAACTCTGTTGCAGAATGTTTACTTCCAAATTTTTGTGTGAATAATATTCTTAGAGACTCTTATGATTATTGCCCCATGCATATAGGCTTTAACTTTGACAATGTCTGCATGCCCAAACCATTTCACTTTATATCCATGTGGATTGAAGATCCTACTTGTAGTGACATCATTGCTAATTCTTGGTCTGCTAATATAATGGGTTCCCCTGCTTATAAATTAAGGGCTAAGTTAATGAACACCGAGAAGGTTCTTTGAGATTGGAAGAAATCCTCCTTTGGTAATATTCAAACCAATATATATATATAACACCCAGAGAGGAATGAACCACTGTCCAAATATCTAATCCTACTGATTCCAGTACTTTGTCTCGTATAAAATCCAGGCTGGCTTACTTATATGGTCTAGAAGAGTTATATGGACTAAAAGAGTTATATTGGAAATACTCTCTATTTTCATAGAGCTACTCTGTTCAGGAGAAAAAGAAATACCATTAGTTGGATCAAAGATTCTACTGGTGCCATTCTAACTGATAAAGAAAGTATCAGTAGTTCTGTTGAAAACTATTTTAAAAATCTTTACTCTCTCACCCTCAACAATTCCAGGATGAAATTTTCATAGTCTTTCCAATCAAATTCTCTCTAGAGGAAAATCATCATCTCAATTCCCAGCTTACTGCTGAAGAGAATAAACATGTTGTGTTTCAAATGGGTGGAAAGAAAGCTCCAGGCCCAGATGGCTTCACTGGTCTTTTTTACCAAAAGTATTGGGATATAGTGGGGGAAGCACTTATTGAGATGACTCAAACCTGTTTTAGAACAGGTCATATTGCTAAAACTTCAACCAATATTGCTTTGATCCCAAAAGTCCCATTTGTCGAGTTGGTCTCTCAATATAGACCAATTGGGCTGTGTAATTTCATTTATAAAACCCTATCTAAGACTCTTGCCAACAGACTAAAACCTTTATGGACTCTATCATTTCTTAAAACCAAAGTGCCTTTGTTCCCAAAAGAAGTATTTCTGAAAAACATCCTGCTAACACATGAGGTGATTTATTCTGTTAACCATCACAAAGGCAAAGAAGGTATAGAAGCCATTAAAATTGATATGTATAAGGACTATGAAGGAATGGTTTTTTCTTGAAAAAGTTTTAACTAAAATGGGGCTCAATGACCATTGGATCAAGTTGATTAACCAATGTCTGTCAACTGTTTCCTATTTTATTCTCTTGAATGGAATGCCTTCAAGTCTAATTAAACCTGAAAGAGGTCTGATACGAGGGGATCCTTTATCTCATTAACTTTACATAATATGTTATGAGGCTTTGTCTGCCTACATAGACTCTCTAACCAGAAAGGGTCTTGTGGAAGGAATCAAGATTTATAAAAATGCCCCCGATATTACTCACCTTTTATTTGCTGATGATTCCCTCCTGTTTTTTAAAGAAAATATGAAAGATTTCAAGACCATTAAAGATTATCTTCATAAATATTGTCTTCCTTCTGGTCAAGAAATTAACTTTGACAAGTCAGGCATTTTGTTTAGTAAAAAATTTCCAGAATCTTTAATATGTCAATTGTCTAATATTCTGAGCATAACTTCTAGAGATTTGGGGAAAAATATCTGGGTACACCCATTGCTTTCCAATCTTCAAAAACTCAAACTCATATGTGCATTCTTCAGTCTGTGGATGCTAGAAGTTCTTCTAGGTTTCATAAACTTCTTTCTCAGGCAGCTAGAACCTCTCTTGTTAAGCATGTTGGTCAGGCTATTCCTCTATACCAAGTGGGAGCTTTCTTAATCCCTAAATATCTTTGTAAAAATATTTACTCCCACTTATGTAAGTTTTGGTGGGGAGAAATTTTAGACCCTAAGGATAGAAAATTGCAACTCCTAGGTTGGGATAGTTTATGTTCTCCCAAGTACGAAGGGAGTCTTGGTATTAGGAAAGATGAGTTGAATAATCTTGCCATGATATCTAGAAATGCTTGGAAATTTATTGAAAACCCTTATTGTTTACTTGAATGCCAAATGTCATGGTACTTGTTCTTGGACTTGGAAGTGTCTCTACACCATTAAAGAACTTATTAAGCCCTTCATATCTTGGATTGTGGGGGATGGTAAATTTATTGACCCTTGGTGTAATAAGTGGATACCAACTTTGAGTTCAGCCACCCCTAACCCCCTGACTCCACCTGACCCAAATATTAAAGTTTCTTATTTCATTAACCAGGAGTCTAGAACTTGAAATGTTTGTAGACTCAATACCCAATTTGATAATGATTCTGTTAAGAAGATCATCACAATCCCCTTAAGCTAATGTTTCACTCTTGATAGGAGGACTTGGGAACTTTCTAAGACTGGTAGATTTTCCTTTAAATCTTCCTACATGGGACTCATAGGGTCTAGACCTTCCCCATGTAGTAATCTTTGGAAGAGTATTTGGAAGTTAAAGGTCCCTCACAAAGTTCAATTATTTTTCTGGAAAACGGATAAAAATGCTCTCTCTGCTAGGTCTGTCCTTCACACTCGTATGCCTATGATTTCTGTTTGTTTTCCCAGGTGTGATGCTGGTCAGGAATCTATTATGTATGACTTAGTATTTGTCCCTTTGCTATTCATGTCTGGTTTCTTTATAACTTTTGTGTGAATACTGTTAATTTCTTGAACAAGTCCATGATTGATTGACTTTATTTTTGGTTGATTGATCCTGCTACCAGATTGCCTGATGAATTCCATGGTCTCTTTTTTACTACCCTCTGGTCCCTTTGGAATAGCAGAAAAAATCTTATTTTCAACTGAAAAGAAATCTCACCAGTCTGTGATTTGTTGAGCTAAAGCCATGCTTATAGTCAGAACCCCATTTTTACAATTCCAAAACAACATTGTTATCCCTAGTCCTGAATCGTAGATTCCCCACCAGTTGGATGGATTAAATGCAATACTGATGGTGCTTTCGATGATTTAACTTTGGAAAATGACGCAGGTTATGTGATGAGAAACTCAGATAAAAAAGCTTCCTTTTGTGCCTCTATTTCCTTTGATGTGGGCTCGGCTGAAGAATCTGAAGCTTGTGTATTATGGGTAGCTCTCAAGAAAGCTGTTGAGATGAAGATTTTCCATATAATAATTGAGACTGATGCCAGGAATCTGATGGATCAATTCTCTCATGGAGTTTTTGATGGAAACTCAAGAACTGATGCAATTTTAAAAGGCATTAGATTTTTTGCTTCCCTTCTTGTTGTTTGAAATTTTTTCTTTCCAACCTCGAAGCTGTAATTCTGTAGCTCATGCTCTGTCCCATTGGGCAAAAGTGAACTTTTCTTTTATGTACTAGTCATTTCCTCCTATTTGGATCAAACCAATAGTTGAGGCTGACTATTAGCCTTGTTGAAGGCCCTCGTCTATAAAAAATAAAATGTTATTATCGAGTTTAATGCATTTTTTATTGTTATATAAATTATGTATTATTATTTTCATTATTGAGTTTTTTGTTGTGAATGAGATTTTAAATAAAAATTCAAGAAAGGAAATATTAGTAAGAAAGAAAGAAAAAAAAAGATTGTTGAACTGTCAGAAAGTCCAAAACAGCTGGCATTCTCTCGAGAGGCCGCTTGGAGAACAGTTGGGTGATATCCGGAATAACCCTGAAAACTAGATTAGGAATATAAAATTTAAGGTTGAAGATTTTGATTAGGAAATGGTTAATTATTTGTGGTTTAGAATGACGTAAGTATTATTGCGAATTTTTGTGCATGGTTTTAAATTATCGTATCTGCTGCATTTGTTTAATTTTCGTTGCACTCTATTATTCTTAGAAACTTGCTACTGAGATATGGTTTTATCACTCATTTTCTTCCCTTTTCACAGAGACTGGAGAAAGACTAGCCAAAGAAAAATTATTATATATCATAGGGATTTGGGGGTAGTGCGTTATGGATTTAATCGAGGTGTTGTTTTGCTTCAATTTTGTACTTTTAATTATATAATTATTTACAGTTTTGTAATTTCAAAAGTAATATTACAATTCGTTTAGTAAAATTTATTTGAGTTTGAATTTAAGATTATTAAAATATTTTAGAATGAAAAATCTGGTCCTACACGAGTGGCGGTTCAGATATTTGGACTTGCTAGCTAGATTGGATCCGACCCACAAGGCCGAATCCGGGTTTGATGGAAGTCCGAAAATCCAGGTTGTCACATATCCCTTGTCAAAAACTCACTATCTAGAACACTTATCACTCCGCTACTTAGGTAAACGCCTAACATTCCATACACTTTACCTTAATGGCTATATTGCTATACTGCATGCTGTAGACCGCTAAACAATGTCCTAGTGAATACTTAGTGTGAAGTCAAGTTGTGACTTGCCTGGTCAATTTGACCTATAAGTTTTCATTTCTGGTGATGCATCGGAAAAACGACTTTGTTTTACCGCAAACGCAAAGTGTCGAAAGATATAAACAATAACAAATATGGTTCGTTCCCACGAGGAGTGTGAATCACTTATACTAATTAATTCATGTAACTTTAGAGTCAAAATATGTTTTAAAAGGTATTTTTCTGATTTTCGTAATAAAGAATTAAACTAACGAATGAATTAAAGCAATTTAATAAAGATTGTAATCAAAGATGTCAAAGTGTTAAGGTTTCGGGAATCCGTTATAGATTAGGATTTATTTGCGTTTGTCATAAAGGGTATCGATTCTACTCATGCAAAGTAGCAAACCTAGCTACTTATACACGGAAGTTATTTCTTTTAAGAATCGTTAAAAAGAATTATCAAAAAGATTTGTTTATTCTCAACCTAAAGTAGAATTTTGAAGTACTAAGTATACGAGGCATAAATAGTCAAAGAATATTCAACGAGTTATCTTACTAATCAAACAATGAATTATGCATGACATAGAACATGAAAAATCATTTTGAAAGTAAAACACTGAAAGAGAGACAAAACATTAACATTAAGCTTTACTAGTTGAAAACCCTAGTTTTAGAACACAAGCAAACTCAATTCTACAAGTTCATCTTTTCAGCCTAACAAAAGATTTAACTAGACATGGCTTTCTTAAAAGCCATTAAAATTGATCAAAAGAATTAATAAGCTAATTTAATTGAAAATAACAACTAAACCCTTTTTCCATCTTTCTCCTGTTGACAACGTTTCAAAGTTCTCCAACGGCAAAAGTATCCCCGCGTCTCAAGTGTAATGTGATATATATAACCGCTGTGTTAATGATGTGTTTTAGAAATAACGCTAAAAGATTCGATACTCAGACCTGTAAAGATTTTATTTTTAAACCTGATTTTTGATACTAAAGTAGAATTGATTTCAGATTATGAAAAGAACTGAGACTAAGGATTCCACCATTAGCCAATTTTTTAAGTGATTTAGCATTAACAATTATTTTGCAACTCATATATTCAATTGATTCTAAATATTGCCAAAGTTAGATTTTCAAAATAATAGTTGTAAATCAAAAGTATGAGACATCAATAACTCTAAATTAAGCATGACCCATCAAAAGAAAACACAACTAATTGATAAAAATTATTTTTTTCAAATTTAATTCAAAGCAAATAATTATAAAAGAATTGTAATAAATTAATAAGATAAAAATATACCACTTTATTATTGGAAAAATGGCTTCCTCCGTCGCCTCAGCAATGGGGTATAGCTCCTCATGTCAAACACTCTCTAAAAATGCATGTCTATAACTCAAAGTGCATAAAAGAAGAGAAAAACAGAAGTAACACAGAAAACAACTACGGATATAAGTGTTGCTGAGACTGTTTTCGGTGTTGCTGAAGAGAGAAAATAAAACAGAGAATAAAAGACTGCTTCTGGGCGCAGTAAAATATGAAAGAAAAGGTGACAGAATCAACGACTGTATTTTGGTGTGGTGTGTTTTTCTTCTTCTTCTTCACCAACGGATTTTCTTTCCGACTCCAGATGAATTTCTTGTTTCCCTTTGCTTTATATAGTCTCCCAGCCCTAACCACCAGTCATAAGTTGTTAAGGACTCAAATATTTATCCAAAACTGATTCCAATTCATGGTAAACCAAATTATATCGTGACTTTGTTTCTGGCATCAAACTTTTTTTTTCTTTCTTCACGCGTCTTTGTGCTCTTTATAGGTTTAATAGAACCTATCTAGTCTTCCTTAATCGATAAGGAAGAAAATCCCCTTTTCTAAAACAAACTCTGACTCTTGATTATCCAAATCAGAGAAAAAAAGTATTTTCCGGTCATCTTATTGACTTACAACCATGATTCTCGGCAAGAAACACCTGTGAATGACGTATGTGGACATGTTTTGATTTTTTCTTCAGTTTGAGATACCAAAAACACGTTTACATCCCTTGAACTTGGTTTCCCAACTTATTCAGATTACTTCACGCGTGAAGTATATGTTCTCGCCAGTTTCGCAATTTGAAAACGAAAGGGGTGCCAATATCCCATGGTTGGGTCTTTATCAATTCACCCTTGGTGCCTTTAGTAATTCTGGTGGGTGCTTTTACTAAAAATCATTTTTTCAAACTTAATTGAAAGCAAATACTCATAAAGGAATTGCAAAAAATTAATAAAATAAAAATATACTACTTTATTGTTGGAAAAATGGCTTCCTCCGCCGCCTCAGCAATGGGGTCTAGCACCTCATGTCAAACACTCTCTCAAAATACATTTTTATATCTCAAAGTGCTTAAAAGAAGAGAAAAAACAGAAGTAACACAGAAAACAACTACGGATATAAGTATTGCTGAGACTGTTTTATGTGTTGCTGAAGAGAGAAAATAAAACCGAGAATAAAGTAAGTTTCCTGGACGTAGTAAAATATGAAAGATAAGGTGACAGAATCAATGACAGTTTTCTGGTGTGGTGCGTTCTTGTTCTTCTTCACAACGTAACTTTTTTTCTCTGAGTTTTTTTTTCTCTCACAACCCATGCGATTTTTTTCTTCCTCTTTGCTTTATATAGGATTACTAAACCCTAATAACCCATCATAGATCTATAAAGACTCAAAAATATCTTTGGTTTATCTTGATTTTCCCTTTCACAGAAAGTTTCGGATATTCCCTATTTATTCTATTCTTCACACGTCTGAAGTGTTCAAAACTTCCCAAACTCTCTCAATAACATTGAATCAAATCTACAGGGAGAATACCTTCCCTTCAATACCACGTAACTTCCATATCCCACAATCCATAAACTCGAAAAACTCTCCAATCCCTGTTTTATCGAGATTAAGATGGAAACTCCTTTATTTTACGTGAAAAAACCAACCACCATCCCTGTTTTATGCTAATAGGATAATACCAATCCAAAACCGTGGTAACTCCAAGAAAATCTCGCTCAAATTCAATCCAGAAGATCGCTTCACACGTAAGGTAGCTTTCCCGCCATTTTCAGATTTTGAATTTAAAAGGAAGGGGTTCCCCTAATCCATCTGGTGGGTTCCTTTATCAATTCTCTCAGGTGCCTTTAGTAATTTTCTGGGTGCCTTTATCAACTTTTCAAGCTAATTTTTCCAAAAATGTTTATTTCTCAAAGATACTTACAAACACATAAAATCACACAATAAGTATAAATCGAGCACTAACAAAATAAATAATTACGGACAAATTAGACACAAAAATGTGTCTATCAAATACCCCCAAACTTATGATTTGCTAGTCCTCGAGCAATTCTAATAAAATAAAATCCTAACTCACTTTCGCAGGAATCACGACTATATTTAGCACATGTAATAAGCCTTTAAACCCCTAGGTGTCCCTAGTGGACGAGTTTTTTCTCGTGAGGGTTTACAAGAGGTATACCCACAAACCTTTACTCCAAATCCTAACTACCTGTGAAAGATTGAGGGCAAATGATAAGCACTTAATTGATACATTTTTACCGCTTTATCTATATTTTCTAGTACTTGAATTTATAATAATAATATAATTTTATTTTTTTATTAGGTGGTATGCACAAAACCCGAAGTTACAAACAAATCTGGCTACACTGTCTAAATTGCTATGAAATTCATGTATTTGTTTGCTTTGCTAACTATGGAACGTCTTGGCAAGAAGTACAAAAATATAGTGACCACATGAAAACTGTGATCAAATACATGGTCCAAATTGTTGGCATCAGACTATACAGAGAAGTCAGGTGCAGGCGTAGAAAGCTTCAAGAGGCTGCAGGCGCTGTGCTCGTGAAGAAGAAATGATGGAGAGAAGAAGTAGTTGTTGGCATTTAATGACTTAATTGGTTCAGTGGTTTTCTGACACAAAAGATGTGCAATTACGGCTTATCACATGATGGCTAGAAAGATGA
>JAJJMC010010584.1:4437025-4497649 GCA_023531435.1 Papaver californicum
GGGAGGATAATTATGCTTGTGATGGTTTATCTAAATCTACTCTTGATCGTAATTATGATCATTCACCTATTCAACGGGAAGAGACAAGGTTTAAAAACTCTACCATAAATAATGGTGTAAGACTACCAAGTTTGAGAGAACTTGATAGAAGGTTTGAGCAATTGATAGATGAAGGGGCATCAGGTGCAGAAATTTCAGCAGCTAAAAGAGCTTTGAGAAAGGAACGTGAGCGATGTTAGTCTATGGGATACGATGATGATTTTGAACCTTTCGAAAATCCTTACACCATTGATGACGTTATTCCAACTCCGAATCGGATTTTTGATGATAATTGTGTAGTTAACTCAACTTTGATCTTAATAATGATCATCCACCCATTCAAAGGGAAAAGTGGTGTTCAAGAGATTCTACTGTGGTTAATGGTAGAAACCGTGTGAATACCAGAAAACTTGCTCATAAACTATACAAATTGGAAGATGACGGAGCCCCGGAAGAGCTTCTCGAAGAAATTAGTAGGACCATTCGTATGGAATTGAAACGACGTTCTGACAAAGGTTGGGAAACCGATGAAGATTCTTATTACGATGAGTCTGAAAATGAAGAGGAGTATTTTGAGAATGAAACCGAATTGAGCAATAGTGTGGAAGACCCAATTGAACTTTCCAAGGATGATATTGATAATGTTGATGCCGAGATTCTTGTTGAGGAAGAAACTAATGAAGAATAATTAGAAAGTTTGATAGAGGACCACAATATAAAAGAGGTAAGTAATTCATTACAAATTTTTGAAAAAGATAAGGATCCCATAATTCAAGAGACTTTAGAAGGTTTGACTGAACCTTCGCTTATTGATCCTTTTCCTTTACCTTGTTTTGGCTTGAATATAAAAATCTGCTTCCTAATAGATGATATTTTGTGCCTAGGGAAAAACTTATGGAAAAAAGGCAGATGTAAGTTGTTCATAGGTTTCAATGGACTTAGAAGTCAAACTATATAGCCAAGATTTGGCTTTGTCTCTTAGTGAAAAAGGAAACAATCTAAGTTTCAATGCTTCATCATCTAGGTCCTTAATCCTGATGGTACTACATATTTCCTCAAAATCACTAACATGGAAATATGGGTTTTCATTTTCTTTCCCTAAGAAGATTGGGAGCATCTGTATGGTCCCAGGTTTTAACTCATAGTTTGCTTCAGTTTCAGCTAACTTCATATATGATGGACGACAAGTCCTAGTCGGGTTCAACAAAGCTTTTAAAGTTGCCATTGCTGGCGCTATCAAAGAACTAGGAGTAACTTCTTTACACAATGTCAAGTTGTCAAAATTAAAATTTCCAAAAACAGGGCCCTCAACAGAAGAGTCTTCGAGGTCCTCGTTTCCATGAATAGAACTACTAGGCTTGTCACTAATCAAACGACCTAGAGTGTCTCTTTTCCAAGCTCGGTCAGTGATGATTTCGAGTGGTATTGGCATACACTAAAAAAGTAAAAAAATAAATCATAATTGGAAGGGAATTCTAAACAATCACAAGCAAGAATGACTCAACCAAATCAAACTTACTGAATCTAGCAAAGAAAAAGCATGATGGCTTCACTTAGATTGTTTCTAGACCAACTTCTATTCTTTCAAAAGACAACTAGTTACAATTTTAGCAAACCTCTTAGAACGATCCGAATTAGATTAAATCGAACAAAAACATGATAAACTCTAAGGAGCTTTGTTAACCCTGTCTCTTTGGCTCCGTTTTCTTGGGTTACAAGGCGGCTCTAATCAACTTAAAATAATCTTCCTGAACTTTAAGTTAGGCTAACAGAGTAACCAAAACAGTTCATTTGAAAGATTTTCCTATAAGCTTGTTACCCTATCGGTCTCTTTCTAGTCAAATTTTAAGGATTAGGTTCACGTTTGGTAACGTGTTCCTAAAGCGGGCAAGAAGGAAACGGTGATGAAATCCGAGTCCTTATCTTATATGGAAAGTTATTGCCCTTTACTAGAAAAGTAAATTCATATTCAGGTCCTCAGCATATATGCACATGAAGGAGTCCAGAAAACCCACTGACAGGGGATTCGTGGGTTGATCGAGTCTTACCTCCCGTACCATACGGGGGATGAATCTGTTGTAGTCGACTCGGGCTATCGACTCCTGTGTCAGTGTACGAACCCGAGGGGCCGAGACAATATAGTAATTATCGTCCTTCCTTGTTGCAGTTTACATTTAAATTACCCTTTCGTAGGGTTTAAAAATAATAATAATGTCCAAAGTCCCAAAATAAAGTCCAAAAGTGTCGAAAAATAAAAGAAAAATTACAGAAATAATAAAAGATTTCATAATACAATTTTCTAAAAAGAGAAACAAATAAAATCTAACAAATAAAAATAAAATCTAATTAAAAATAAAATTATTTGTCTTCTTTTCCGTTCTTTTAACTTTAACTTTAACTCCAAGTCTTTAACCACCAAAGTCTTTGTCCCAATTTCCTTTTAATCCAAAATCCAAAACCTGTAGAGAAAAGTTAAATACCCAAAGAAACGTAAAATAGAACAAAGTAAAAATAATACTAAAAAAAACCTAAAAATAAATCTAAAACTCTAAACCTAAAGACAGAAGTAACACAAAAAACAACTACGAATATAAGTGTTGCTGAGACTGTTTTCTGTGTTGCTAAAGAGAGAAAATAAAATAGAGAATAAAAGACTGCTTCTGGGGGCAGTAAAAGACGAAAGAAAAGGTGACAGAATCAACGACTGTCTTTTGGTGTGGTATGTACTCCTTTTTCTTCTTCACCAGCGGAATAGTTTTTTTCTCTGAATTTTTTCTCCCGACTCCAGATGATTTTATTCTTGTTTCTCTTCACTTTATACAGTCTCCCCAACCCTAGCCACCAGTCATATGTTGATAAGGACTCAAGTATTTATCCAAAACTGACTCCAATTCATGATAAACCAAATCAGATCGTAACTTTGTTTCCGGCAAGAAAATCTTTTTTTTCTTTCTTCACGTGTCTCTGGTCTCTTTATAGGTTTAATATAACCTATCTAGTCTTCCTTAATCGATAAGAAAGCAAATCCCCTTTTATAAAACAAACTCTGACTCTTGATTATCCAAATCAGAGAAGAAAGTATTTTCCGGTCATCTCATTGACTTACAACCATGATTCTCAGCAACAAGCACCTGTGAATGACGTGTGTGGGCCTATTTTGATAATTTCTTCAGTTTAAGATACCAAAAACAAGTTTACATCCCTTGAACTTCGGTTCCCAACTTATTCAGGTTACTTCACTTATGAAGTATATGTTCCCGCCAATTTCGGAATTTGAAAATGAAAAGGGTGCCCCTATCCCATGGCTGGGTTCCTTTATCAATTCACCCTGGGTGCCTTTAATAATTCTAGTGGGTGCCTTTTTTAATTTTTCCGGGTGCCTTTATCAATTTTTTGAGCCGATTTTTCACAAAAGTTTATTTTCCAAAAATACCTATAAAGACATAAAATCACACAATAATTATAAAATCGAGCACTAACAAAATAGATAATTGCGAACAAATTAGACACAAAAATGTGTCTATCAGTTAGGTCAAGCAAAACCCATTAGACAATTTCCTAAGGGCCAATCAGTCTCTGAAAATAAAGCCCAAACACATGATATGCTTGTCATTCACGTGGAACTGACAAGCCAACTTAATTTCTTCTTCAGCTTACGACTATTCTCTTAGGCATTCTGTCAAACACCATCAGTGTAATTCTCTGGTATTAATCGGGCATGTTTTGATGGTGTTATTTTAAACATTCATTCATTCCCTGCACTGCAATCAAAAATTTCATTCATCAACATTAAACCCATAGTAGAAACCAACGACACTATCTCGACTCCCATCTTTTTTTACGTCCAAGATTCAGAACCCATTTGCTCTTTCTTGTTCTTGAAATCAAACTGTCTTGTTTCTCCATCTGGAACATCAATTTTACGGTATAACAACAACGAACCCCTTTGTCTACTCACTGATTTCTCCAACCTTGTTCTCTTTTGAGCTCGTTTCAACAAAATCTACTTCTTCTTAGCTTCAAACCCATCTTCGTGACCTTCTTTTTTTCTCGTTCAAGAAAAACAGGATGATCTTAACCATGACCTGACCTTCTCGGCTTCTCTAAAATTGATGCTTAGTTCCCTTTTCTTCTACAAAAACACAACTGCTTGATTGGAGAATGAAGAACCCACAATTTTCTCTTATAGAAATAAGAAATGATAATTTCTATTTTGTTTTGATAATAAGGGAATTGATGTCTTGATACTCTAGAATATGCCATGATGGTTTTGTAAAGAAATGTGGTGGTGGTGAAACCACGTACCACTTTATACTAGCTACCAATAGGTTCACATGTACTAGCATCCACATCTGTTATTATAATCGCAAACGACAATTAAACTTCTAACCTAGCCGTTTCTTCATCTGATGATCATATTTACTTGTAATTCCAATAAAAACCTAAAACAAATGTATTAGTCAATTAAAGAGGCCTATCTAGTATAAATATGGACGCAAATATGTAACACTTACGTGCTTATCAAATACCCCCACACTTACATTTTTCTAGTCCTCGAGCAATACAAATTAAACTAATCCTAAATTAAACTAAACTAAAATGCTACAACTCTCTTTCATTGAGTATACGGTTACACTTAGCATGCGTAACAAGCCTTTAAACCCCTAAGTGTCCCTAGTGGACGAGTTATAGTCTTGTGAGGGTTTACAAGAGGTATACCCACAAAACTTAAGTCCCAACTTTCAAATATTCCAAAGCACATGCATCCAAAGAGCTAAGAGGACATAAAGTTTCTGCACACTAATAATAAGGAGTTATATGTACAAAGAACACTACTCTCTTGCTTAACTCTTGAGTTAGGAGGAAACAAACCATATGAAAGAATCCAGGTTCGAGAACGATTGAATGTCTCGACTTATGCCTCATCAATAGGATTTTATGAAATCGAAACTCATAAGAATCACTTTATGGTTCTCATGTGTGCAGGCATGAATGAAGATAGAAATCCTGCACACGTTGAATGGTGGGAAGGGAAAACCTTCCGAATTATATTTTAATACCCCATAGAATGTGGGAAGAAAAGAACCTTTTTCTGCTGATCTTTAAGAAAGGAAATCAACCACTATGCGAGGATGGGAATGCTCACTCACCTTCTCATCCAATCTACAATCAACACCACTCTCACAGCATCCCATATAAACTTCTTCGTCTTCGGTCTTCAACTGTTGATGATGAACTCTAAAACTTCATGAAACCTGACAATTTATATATCTTATTCTTTTTTCTTGTTGCTTGAAACTTCTTTACGGATTTCTTTTTTCCCACGGCTTACTGAATGAATACCAAAAGAAATATATACTAAAACAATATAAACATATTTTTTTTTTTTTAATTATTTTTTCGAGAAAGTAATATGAAATATTTAAACTAAAGAGAAATACAATGAAACTAATATGGCCGTGAGGAAAGGACTTTACCACTCGATTCTTCATAACTTGTATTGTCTCGGTATCATAAACTTCACAAAAATTCACTTCTTTTGATTTCTTCGCTCTTGTATTTGGTCTTCAACTAGGATATGAAATTATGATCCTTTGTAATGTCACTTCACTTTGATTCTGAATTTCGCTCTTGTAGTGTTGCTTGTAAACCTTGAACGTCTTCAACTTTCTTCAAATTTATGATGTTCCGCTTGTTGATGATGATGATGTTTCTATGGAACCGTTGTTGTCGAGAGAGAGAATGGTTCTAACTGCAAATAAAAATACAAGGTAAGGTTTTTACGTAATTCTTATGTACCCTCATGATTGATAGAATTAGCACTCAAGAGATCAAAAAATAGTGCTAAAAATGGTGCGAGGTTGGGTAGCTCATCATTCTACCCAGAATTTTCGTAGGATGGCACACACTCTAAAGGATAATTTTAGACATCTACAAAGAATTGAAGGTCTGGTGCCTCGCTTGATGTAACAATTGGTAGTCTCCATTATGATTGGTCATCTTCTCTTATATTGTGTTCTTTTTGCACCTAATTATCCATCGGTGGTTTAAGTCCCTTTTTGTCGCAAGTTGCCTCTCAACAACTAAGAAAACCGAATATAGTTCTATAATACTTCTAAATTCAGTTATTTTGGTAAGAACTCCGTATGTAAATGTAGCTAGAGGTATACTAAGTGACTCTAAAATATCTAAAAGTTACATGTTTCATGCAAATAGCTACAAGAAAGTTGAAAATTTTCTTCCTAAGAAGTGAGTACTTAAGAATTATATATGCTTAACATAATATGGGCCAGTCCAACAAGATCTCATCTTTCCAGGAAATAAATGCAACCTGTAATTATATAAGAGAACTTTTTGTCCAGGTTCAAACGATTTTTGACTAATCGACTTATCATGAAACGATTTAGTTTTCTCTTTGTAAAGCTTTGTATTATCATATGCATCATTCCTAAATTCTTTTAACTCATTGAGTTGAAGCTTAGGTTGATTCCCATCTATAGACAAATCAACATTAAAGGTCTTAATTACCCAATAGGCTTTATGTTCTAAATCAACAGGTAAATAGAAGGCTTTCCCATAGAAAAGTCTAAAAAGAGACATACTAATGGGTATCTTATAAGCAGTCCGGTATGCCCAAAGTGTATCCAATAACCGTGTAGACCAATCTTTACCATTAAGATTTACCGTTTTCTCTAATATCTGCTTAATTTGTCGGTTAGAAACTTCGTCTTGACCACATGTTTGGGATGATATGGTGTAGAAAATTTATAAGTAATGGAGTACTTACTTAAAAGTGTCTTAAAAATCAATTGCAAAAATATGATCCTCCATGACTAATAATGGCTCTAGGGGTACCAAATGGAGAAAATATGTATTCTCTAACGAACTTGATCACAACATGTCGATCATTCATTTTGGTAGTTATAGCTTCTACTTATTTGGATACATAATAAACTGTTAATAAGATATAAACATTACCATATGAAGTTGGAAAAGGTCCCATGAAGTCTATTCCCTATACGTCAAATATCTCTACTATCAATATGGAGATTAACGACATCATATTCCGCCAAGTAATCCTTCCCAACTTTTGGCACCTGTCACAACTCTTGCAAAATTGGTGAGAATCATAAAACAAAGTATGCCAGTAAAATCCGCATTTCATAATTTTGGCAGTATTTTTCTTAGCACTGAAATGGACACCACACGCATAAGAATGGAAAAAACTGATAACACTCATAACTTCATCATTAAACACACATCTACGAATAATTTGATCAGGACAATACTTAAACAAATATGTATCATCCCAAAAGAAATGCTTAACCTCAGGTAAAATTTAATTTTATCTTGTTTCGACTAATATTCAGGTATTTGACCAATAGCAAGATAATTAAAAATATCATCATACCAAGGCATGTGAGAAACAACAAACAATTGTTCATCAGGGAATGTTTCATGCACATGCAAGACATCATCAGAAGACTCTAAAACAATCCCTCAAAGGTGATCTTCTACTACATTCACAGAATCCTTTTTATCCAGATTATCTAAATCAAATTCATGTAGCAATAATATCCATCTAATCAACTTAGGTTTAGCATCCTTCTTGGATAGAAAGTACTTCAATGCAACATGATCAGAGAATATAATAATCTTATAGAGAATTCTCATATATGCTGTTAGTCAATTGAGATTTCCAGAGAGTCTCCCAAACTCTCTTGTTATTGGATATAAACTTTTTCTACGTCTTTTAAATTCTCCCAAACTCTCTTGTTATTGGATTAATATTTGTTAACAGTCACTCAAACACTCTTGTTATTGGATTAAAACTTCAAAATCATTGATTTGTTACTTATTGGGATTTTGGGAGACTTTTTTGATGAAAATAGGCATGAGAAAAATCTCTCCCTTATAGGTGATATTTTGAGAGACTTGAAAATTTGGGTAAATAGATATCATCCAAAGGTCCTCATTCCTCAGCCTTATCGAATGATCAAAATCCATCCACGACTATTCCTTCTTCTTTCTTCTTCTTCATTCCTCCTCCTTTCTTTATAACACGGCTAACCTCTAGAAGAAGAAACAAAAAGAACTCATGTTTCTCAACTATTTCAACCTCCATAAACCCAAACCGAAACCGTAAATCTAGGGCGTAGTACTATTTCCAAGTTGGTTCTTCCGCCCTTGTTATTTCCTCTCATTTTTGTTTTTTCACTCCTTCAGACTGCAGTTGCACTATGTTTAGGTTTCTTGTAACCTGCATTGCAACAGAAATCCAAATAAAACTTCGTATATAGTTTCTAACCTATAAATGCAAAAAAAAAAAATCATTGCCGCAAGCTTGCTTTTCATTGTTCACAAGATTGCACAAAAAGTCTTAAATTGATACAGTGATTGAGGTTTATTTTTTGATCAAATACAGTTGAAGTTGACAAAAGCATAAATACCTCTTCACTTAGAACCAAAAGTTGCTTGCTTTTGAGATCCAGTTGGACCTCACACTTCTCAATTTCTTTACATTCCTGCTCGATTTCATTCCTTTGAGTATGTAGCTCACTTATCAATGTCTGATTCTCCTACATAATTCTCTGTATTCTTCTCATTTCTGAAATAAAATTAAGATCACTATATGTGTTAGAATGAGGTGATACCTAAATAAGAAGGCTAACTGAAAATAATGTATTCGAATAGAATGCATTAAAACACCATTAGAATGTAAACATGAACTAGAATTTGACATTATATTCTGGAACATCGTTACCTTCAAAATAAGCTTCATTTATTTGATTTCTTTCTTCCGTCATTCGTTTAAGGGACGTAGAGAGCTCAACATAGGCTTGATTTATGTGATATCTTTTTTCCATATTCCACTAAGGGACGTAGAGAGTTCATCATAGGCTTGATTTAGGTGATCTATTTCTTCCCTTATAAAAAGTAAACCTGATACTTCTTCCTTTACATGGTAAAATCTATTTAGTAGTAGGTAAAAACTTTATAAACATTTTCTTCAGATACTAAAACTAGCTCAACATCTTTCAGAATTGTTGTACTTTCTTTATTGAAGCATTTCAAATAAACTGACACTTACATAAATATTAAAAAATGACTAATGTGGCTTGTTTAACCATCCCAATTATAGATACCACTTATTGATTTGATAGTAAATACAGTTCAACTGATGAATTAGTTAGTCCTCCTGCAATTCCTTCTGACCTTTGTAACATTGCCCGAATCTGGACTAAGATTTCCCATCTTGAGCATAGCTGCTGCGAAATCAGCCAGAAACCTAGCATTGTTTTGAATATATGTTCTAACTATAGTGAAGACTTCAAGACTGTTATATCCACGATCAACAAAATCACCCTGCATCGAAAGAAGATATAATGTCAACCACAAATACTGAAAAAGAAAGAAACAGAAGAAAAAAAAAAGGAATCAACAGCCTATCCTGACTTGTTGTACCAAGAAGCCACACTGTTATATTCGTTGGTTCTTATTTCATAATATTACGTCTTTCAGCACAAAAAAGTATAATCTAGAAAACCAACCATCGTGTAAATCTGCTGCATAGATGTCTTTCTATGTATGAGATGGTTTAAAAATGGAATATGAGACCACAAAAGTTGGTAGATGTTTTGAATTTATGATTATATATTTTACATCTATTTATCTCTACAAATCACAAAGACTCTCTAGAAATCCATTAGATTTGTATCTACAAGTCGCGTAGACTCTTTACAATTCTCTTTTAAAATCACTGGAAATCTCTATATTTCAAGAGAGTCTCGGGAGTCACTAAAAATAAAAATCTATGAAAGTCTATATAAATCTCATTTGATTACCCCCTTGTTAGACCCTAAGAGATAAGGTCTGAATTTTGAAGACTCCAGCTGGTTTAAAGCGCCATAACCAAGAGAGTGATTACGACGCTTTTAAAGCGTCTTTTCCTATGCACCAACCGATGACAAAGCACACAAACTGTCAGGTTTTAGTGATCTACTGGGATACTGAAAAACAGGTAGCTGTCTGGTCAAGGGAGGAACCAGATTCGCCTTTTTGGATTCTACCTGGTATTACGAAACCAAAATCAGAAACAAAAGTAGCTCTTGGGAAAAGAGTTTCCGACCTGGAAACAAATATTTCTATCCTTTTTAGCTCATATCAATAGAGAGAAGAAGGATGAGAGAAGTGCTGTTAAAAGAGAGCCGTTTTAGAAAGAAGCTCTCCAACAACAAGTTACAGGTTTGCCATCAACAGGCGCTCATCCGCCGGTCTGTCGAAGCTACCCGTTTGATAGAATTCACAAGTTCATTAGAAGACTTTTCCATGCTTTATTGTGTCAGTTTCTGTTATTTTTCTTTTAATTTACCCTTTTGCTTCATTTGAATTTATGTTGGTCTGATCTCTCAGTCTTTCCCTTCATACAATGTTGGCTTTTTAAGAAATTAGAAGTGAGCAACAAATGGATGCAGATTTAGTATCATCCTTGTTCAATTCATTAAAATAACGAATTTTAAAAATACATCTGTGTCCAATCCATTACAGATTTTAAAAATACATACGGGATAAATCTAGATTTATCCCTAGAAGAAATAATAATCAAGAGAATACTCTTGTGGTTATCAAATATTTGCTCAACAGCCTCAACTGGTTTAAGATGATGATTTTTTTACTACTTACCTTATTTGTAAAGGCCCACTTAAGCCTGTCTAAAGGTGGAACTGGGCTGGACTCAGATTCAGGCCCGTTGACAATTATTAGGTGCATTATTTATTATATTACCAAAAACTGGATTTTCACTAATAAAAATAATAATCCCACATCGGAAATTAATCCTTAGTTTGATGCTGACCCAAAACCAGAATTCACGAATTAATCCATTGTAGTTTACCTGTAATTACACTTTCCTAATTTACTACTTACCAAAAACTGATTTCCACTAAAAACTAATAATACCACATAGGAAATCGAAGTACTAATAGCTTAGAGGATCTACTATATATAAGCAATATTGTATCTGTAAAAGTTCCTTGTAAAGATGGTAAGCGTGGAGCTTTTCCCTTACCTATGGTCGTGTGTAAAAGAGCACACCAAAAGGCCATAAATGGCTATCCCGATACCATACCTAACAAGGGTGGATATCCCAACACCTAAAACCAAATATTATTGCTAAGGTCGTTCTGACCATCCCATGCATGCATCTTAGCTGCTAACACTTCGACAAATTCAGTAAGTGAAAAACTCAGTTGCATCTCCCAGGTAAAGAGCAGCAAGTCATTGAGGGAGCATAGAGACAGGGACAAAAAGTTAGCGTCATACCATGTTGATTGCATAAGCCACACAATTATCAACATCAATTTTTCGGTTTATCAGAATTAGTTATATACAAATTAGGACAGGAAACAAGTTGGTGTAGCATCTATTCCCAAGAGTGCACATCCTCTATTCTGCGAATGAAATTGAGGTTTTATAAAAAATTGAAATGCAATTCTCATGTTGGAACACTAACTTAACAAGAAGAATACTGAAAAAAAAAATCAATCTGGACATGGCAACGTACATGTTTATCTTACACTATCACTGTGAATCATTTTAAATAAATTAACCCAAAACATAATGAGCCAGTAATTGTCTCTTCCAGGCACTTACAGTTCCGTTATAAGAAACAAAAACTTAAGATAATCTGTACGAACTATTTTCATCCATATCTAGTTTTATGTCAGCAATATATTTCCATAATACCAATCATAGGAACAAAAAAACCAAGATTTATCATTGAAACCATCTGAATATGGATCAGGGTTATCAAAATCCATTAAAGGCCATGTCTAATAACATTTATGAGTCAAAACATTTATTTAAGATGACATATTTTAACTTATTGGATAGGTCTTAAATTATCCAGGTTGTCCTAAAAATATATTAAAATAAAAAAGTGATAGAAACTTTTTTCCTGTGACAGAAGAAGCATCTTATTTTACTTATTTTCTAGACCCATTAAAAAAGATTTTAAGAGTTAATTCAACCAATTTTTAGAAATTTAAGAGAGCCACCGTAGAAATGCCCAAGACAATACACACTTATTGCTTTTTTTCTTATAGAATAGTAAAGGCAGAAAAATATTTGAAGGGCATATGAATGTGTTTGTTGTTTCAACAGTTCAAACTTAAAAATATTCAACTGTTATAACCATCAATCATATAACTGGAAAGGAAAAGTTAAAGATCTTCAAAACAACATATTAAAGTAAAGTGTCCATGTCCTGTTACTAGGGATGCACAAAAACCGACGGTACATGTACAAAAAATGGGAACCGAATACAACCGGGTACAAGGTACAGGTATTACCCCATAACCGACCTGTACCGGACCGAGGGAACCGAGGTATACTCCCCGTCGATCATTTTAGGTTGTTTTAATCTCAGTCGTTAAGTTTTTAGGTTAGGTTAGGTTAGGTAACTCACTTCACTCGATTTGTTTCATTTCATTTCGTGTGGTTCTTATTCGTCTGTGAAAGAAGAAGAAGTTCTTCTGTTCACTGTTCTTCATCAATCGTTCTTCATCAATGGATTTCAAATTTCAAATTTCAAATCCCCTCTCTCAAACCCCAGTTAGCCCATATTCCGCCTAACGATTGACCGTGACTATTAGCCAAGCCAAGCCAACAACGAAGACTATACTGACTGAGATTATATACAGAAAGAAAGGGGGAAACAAAAACTCTTTCCAGCTGCCTTAAAGTGCAGACATAATTGAGATAGTAAGTTATGATTTCAACAAAAACTCCTTTTAGAATTACAAATTTTTGATCTTTATTACATTTTAATTTGTGTTTTTATGTTGTTAGGGAAACCCATTACTAGTCTAGTTCCAGAAGCTTGGTATCCAACCTTAGCTTTTTTCATGCTAACCATTGGACTTCTACTCACTGCTGCTTTCTTCATGTAAGTAATGGATTTTAATTGAATTCCGCTAAATTTGTCGATGATTGGTTTGTTTCCCATATTACAGTGGAAATCCATACATATTTCGAAGTAGATTCATTCCATTTGAAAATGCAATTGGTATTTGGGAGCATTAGTTCCGGTGTTTTTGTTCATATCTCTTTTCATGTGCTTGTGATCGCCTTGACATTGTTCTGGGAAGCGAGTATGTGATAGCTCAGATACTTAATTTTGCTTTGTATAAGGTGTACTATGGGGTTTGGGTATCTTTGATCCTATTTATTATTTCACTATTCAGACACTTAGTTTTTCTCTGTGTTTGTTGTATTCTAGTATTTTACAGATTACTTAGCTGACCTTATAGCCGATTTACTGTGGAGCTAAGTGGAAGAGACTAAGAAAAAAAAGGGTACAGGTACAATAACTGACCGGAACCGAGGGTACATGTACAAGAAACGAACCGAGATAGAGGGTACAAAGTACATATACATAAGTTGAGAACCGACCATAGGAAGGTATGGGTATAAGGTTCTATCAAGAACTGAGCCGAATCGACCTTTGTGCACCCTTATCTATTATGACAGTAAACAGAAAAAGTAAGAGATGATGGAGTTGTAATGGAATAGGTCCTTCTTATTTGTGTTGCATGATCACAATCAAAAGGGGAAGAGATCAAGTCTTAAAGGGTAAAAAATATTACCACTGAGAATTAGTAGTTAAGACACATTCTCATTACCCGTTAAAAAACATACAAAAAAATAAGCGCACACCAGAGGTTGCCTATGTCAAATGATGAAATCCAATATACCTTCACATCAAAATGGAATTTTGCAAACAGACTCTTTCTTTTCCATATTTTTTTCACAACTTGGAGATTGTACATGTAAGTAAGAACATGACAAAAAAATAAGCCTATTTAAAGGGATGAAGAAGTGCACAGTAATAACATCACAAACTCAAAAATCCCATTAGAAATTAATCTTATAGAAGATGGCAACAATAGGAACCTCAATGGCTTCTTCACTTATCATTTGTTTAGTAGTTTTGATATCTCTTAGTTTTCCTTTTCAAGCAATAGCGGCTCGCTTTTTATATATTGATGAAACACCACCCCCAACTTACACGGATCCACTAGTTTACACGCCTTCTCCACCCCAGCTTACACGCCTGCTCCCACCCCACCCATCTTACGCGTCTCCACCGGTTTACACGCCTGCTCCCACCCCATCTTACAAGGACGACACCACGGATCCACCAGCTTAAACGCCTGCTCCCACCCCATCTTACACGCCTGCTCCCGCCCCAGCTTACTAAGAACAGGCCACCGCCGCCACTTACCCACTTGAGTTTTCAAGTTTGAATCACCTCCTCCCACTGCTTGCATATTCAGATCACCTCCACCTAGTAAACCTCCTCATTACCATATATTGCAAATTATGTAGTTGAATAAATAATGATGCATCTCAATATTGAGGTATAGTATAAGAAAGATGAACATGTTGAGATGTTTCAGTGTATTTTATTAGTAATTTATGTGTATTTATTTGGTGTGTGTAATGTTCAGCCATTTAAGCTCTCTGTCATGGAATAATACCAACATTTTCTATGGGTTGAAAATTATGAGATATTTACATTTTGTAAGAATGCAAATGAAGATCGTAATTTTCTATAAATTGATTAAGAAGATAAAATCATCTTCAAAAAAATCATTCTTAGTGAAATTTCAGATAGCCATTTCCTCGGAGCATACGAATAACACATGATATCAGAGTTATACAACAAAATAAAATAAAATAAAATAAAAATAAAATATGAACCTGAAGTGAATCGAACACATAACCTTTTGATCTAAAGTTAGACACAGTGGCGTAGTGATAGTGTGTCTAACTTTGAATTTAAATTTAATAATAGAAGTGCCCAATAATTGGATGCAAATAAAATAACCATCAGATTTGAATTTCCAAAACTGGAATCCAATGGCTCAGCTTTGTTGCGTCAAATGGCTTGGCGCAAAAAATAAAATTTGGAGCGTCTAACCATTTGACGCCACAGAGATGATACCAGATAACGTCCAAACAACTCCTTGGAGATAAACTGGAAATTAGACTTTAGACAACGGTTTTTACTATGAAAGTTGAATCTTACTAGCTCATAAGACTAAGTCTAAGAATTTGAAATTTAAGAGGGCTACTTCAGAGTTGCCAAACAAAATGTAAACTTATTGTCGATTTTTCTTAGAATAGGAGAGGCAGGAAAAAATTTGAGAGGTTAAATATTAAGTGCAGGTTGGAAAACGGCGGTGAAGCCAATTCAAAACCAAATATGTGAAAATTACAAATAACCTACTAGAGTAACTATGACATGGATGGAGATATTAACAACCAACTACATAAGATAATTGAGCTGACAGAAGTATGCAAACTACAACAGCTAAAACTAAACCACAAATGGTTCATAAATCAGAAGAGATACATAAGACCATGAAAATACATTCGAGGAACAGAAAACTGTTAGAATAAAAAAGTGATTTATTACCAAAAATTATTTTGTTACCTAATTTATCTTGATGGGACCAAATGGTCACTAGCCTATATTGGGGGTGCAAATAACAAATCCACTTTTCACTTCTATGTAAATGAGAAACCTTTGGTTTTTCCCACATGGGATAAACCAAGGATGAAGTCTATCTATATTACCACTAAAGTTGCTTCTAAGGGAAAATACTTGTGGATTGGATATAAACTAAGGGAATGGGCTAGTGGAAAAATTCACACATGTGCGGTGCTTCGCACCGAAGCACGCAGGAGGGCCGCGGGCTTGCGGAGCTTGTGTGTGTTTTTACGTGAGCTGGCGTGAGACGTCGTATGCTTGGCGTGAGTCGGCGTGTGCCCAGCATGTGCCTATCAAGACTTAATGGTTTTTTATTTTAAATTCCTATAATAAATAAAAACCGTTTTATTATTTATGAGAATTTATGGGAATTAAATAAAAGATTTTTCATAAATACAATTTAATTCTCTTCTCTAAACTTTGCCTATAAAAGAAAAAAAAAATTCATTTTCAACTTACCCCAGTCACAGCTACTATCCTGATGACTTTTCCCCTCTTCTCGCTTTGTTTGCGCAGTAGATTTATTTTTCTATAAATTATTATGCTGTTTAAGTTCGCAACGGGCCAACGAGTTTTTGCTAGCTGGGTTGGTATCAGGTGGTTTTATCCTGGATTCGATTTTTCCTCACTAGTGGTATAGCAACACTCTTTCTAGAGGTGTACCCGACAAATATCGAGTTAAGGGAAGTCTGTTGAACAGGCGACTCCATCTTCCTGCGTTTGTGTTTGTCTGAAGTCTGCTGCTGTTTCATCTAATCCTTAACTATTTTTCAAGATTTTGTTTGGTTTGTTCTCTGTTACAGGATGTTATACAACAATCTTAACTCGATAATTTTGATTAAGTTTGTAACAATGGAAACGAGAAGTAATTTTTATGCGTTGGCAAAATGTTCTCTCTCAGGCCATGGTGTTCAACGATCAATTCTATCCGAAGATGTTATGAAATGAATTTGTTCTCAATCCAGCATATATTTCTTAGAGAAATATTTGGTGGAATTGTAGCAGGTATCTCCAATCACATCAAGGATGAATAGTGGAATTTCAAATGGAGGTAACTCCCCATTTACCTCAAACAATGATTTCTTAGCAAAAGAGAAGCACATCTTTCTGCATTCCCTGGGGTTTTAGCTTTTAGTAATCAATTAGAAACTGCTGAAGTAGATTGAATACTTGAACCCTGTAAATGAATAGCATCAGCTACTTCTTCTTGATTCCATTAACGGCATAAAACTTAATTTCAAATCCTGTTTTCTCTTATGATTCTGTTCATCACCGAAGTGATTATTCAAGAAGGTTCAGGTACGAGTCGCGTTTCTTATTTCATTTGTATTGATCTTTCCTCGTTCTCTGAAAGTTTCGATTGACGCAGAAAGATGAAATATGTTGTAGAATCTTAAAATTGGATTCCTTAGGATTTGATCATTTGGAATCGTTACTGGAAGACATCGGATCATTGAATTCTTTTATCGGTATAGGAGCATTGAACATTAGATGCTTTGAGTGGCATTGTAGAAACATTGAAGTTCCAGCTACCACAAAATCATGGATATATCGAATACATATGGACTTGGATATTCTGACACAGACTGAAGAAGATTGAAAATCGTATTTCTATGACTCGGTGATCATGGGTTCTTTAACAATTGCTCATTGGGTTCTAGAAATCAGAGGTTGTTTTTATAAAGAAAATTAGATTAAGATTCATGGTTGAGATTCTTTGGGAGAAATGGTTGATTTAATGGCAATCGATAAGTCCCTTCGAGACACCAAGAGAGAGACCAAGATATTAAGAAAAGAAATTGGTTTCCTGTATTGTTGTTCGTGAAGATCGATGAGAGAGAGCAGCGATCGGAGCTTGGATTGAATCAGGTTCTACTGATTTTGAGATTGTTCGACTTGCTAATCAAAGGCAGACGTCCATGGCGTTGAACAGGAAAGGTCTCAAGGGTCTAATTCCCCGTGCTAAACTGCTGCTAACTATTGGAGCAACATTGTTCTTGTTGGCCATTAATCCTCGGAACTGTGGTGATTGAAGTTCGGTAACAGAGAATCGAGATTGTTTTTCGGTGATGAGTCCGTGAAGCAGAACTTGTCGGTGGCTGTGAAGGGAAAAAGAGGATCGGTGAAGGTGATTAGGTGATTTACTAGGGTTAATAGAAGAATCCGTAAAAAGACCATTCTGCCCTTCCTTCACACATGTGGCACACATGCTCATCTAGAGTTTCCTTTATCTCTACTATTTGTGCTCAATAAAATTATAAGGGATGACTAAATGAACTTGGGCACTCAATTTGGGCTGGGCTTGAGTTAAGTCCTAGAGGTGGTTTTGGGAGCATTCTAATTCTAGCTGATGATATGGGTTTGGGCCAATTGCATTCTTCGGCGGGGATTTGATGGAGAGTCCATAGCTAAAACGGCAACTTTTATCGCTCAAATGGTGGTAGCAACGATAATCAGGTATGATTTATTAATTATAATCAAAATATATTTTTTAATATATGAATCGTATGCATGCTGTCTTGAAATTATTAAAACGGTTAATACACTTAATTTAACAACCGTAGGTCACATTTGATGAAACGTAATTGTGCACTAAAATTTATTCACTAAATTTAATGCAAGACAATTATTATACGCATAATAAAATGTAGTTATCATGCACTAAAATAATTTAACGTGAAACATGCGTGGGTGTTGATTATTTGGTTTTAAATAAATTATGTTCATAATATAATTAGGCAATAGTTTATAGAAATCGTAAGGATTTTATTTATAGAGAAATAAAATAAAATAATGCTGAATTATTATGAAAAATCAAAAGAACAAGTTTTTTGGTACAGTGTCTGAAGTCAAGTTGGTAACCAATGTGAGAAACTGATGGATAGACTCTGATGCTACCGAACATGTCCGCGGAAACAAAGATGTGTTCACCTCCTATCAGAAGGTAGGGGAACGAGAAAAGCTCTATATGGGTAACTCGTCCGCAGCACAGGTTGCGGAAAAAGGCAAAGTTGGGCAAAATTCTCACATTGAAGAAATTGTTCATGTTCCGGACATCTGTTAAATTCTTATATCTTGTAGTATATTAGATGATAAGGGTTTTTATGAATCTGGAAAAAATTGTGTAACTCAGTGGATAGAGCTATAAGACAGAGGGTTTTTACAAATTAAATGTAATCTCAACTTAAATAAATAAAAATGATTCATTTTATGTCTGTATGTCAGTGAATGTTTGACATGGCAGACTTGGTCATGTTATTCAATGAACAATCTGGCCAGCATAGGCTGCATTCCCAAATTTAATTTGGAAAGTAAACATAAAATGTTAAATTTGCATAGAATCAAAATATGTTAAAAAATTTTATAAGAAAAGTGTTCAGAAATTTTTAAAACCATTAGAATTAATTCACTCAAACCTAGTTGACATGAACTCAGTTCAAACTAGAGGTGAAAATATAATCCATTAAGGAGATGATGAATGTCATGTTAATTAGCTCAGGACTACCTGCGAACTTGTGGGGGGAGTCCGTCCTCTCAGTTTGCTATATCCTGAACAAAGTACTTATTAATGGATCAGATATATCTCCAAATGAATTATAGAAAAGTAGACAACCCTATTTTTCCTACTTCAAAAATATGGGGGTGCTTGGCTAAGATTTCCATCCCTCCACATAAGAGGACAAAGATAGGACCCAAATCTGTTAATTGTGTCTTAATAAGATATCCTGAACGCCTTACAGATTATAGGTTTAGGGTTGTAAATTCTGATATTTCAGAAATTGGTCTGAATACCATTATGGAATCTAGGGATGTTGTGTTCCTTGGAAAAATTATTTTCCTTTGAAATCTGAATCTCGCATGATATGTGTTGATCCCCTAGATGTCCTTTATACTTGTCAGACAATACTTCTAGAGGAAAATGAAGTTGAGCCTTGAAGAGGCAAGAGATTTAGAAAAGAGAAATCTTTTAGAGAATGAAATTTTTTGATCATGTAATGATTTCTAGTGGGTTTAAAATAAACGAATCTGACAAGTATGTTTACACTAAACTTGTGAATGATACCTGTGTGATTGTATGCTTGTATGTTGATAATCAGATTATACTAGATACAACCATAGATGTAATTTCTTCCACTAAGAACATGTTGAATGAGACCTTGACATGAAAGACTTAGGTCCCTCAGATGTAATCTTAGGGATGAAAATTAGAAGATAGTCTAATAGATATAGTCTTAGTCAATCTCATTACATTGAATCTGTACTTAGAAAATATAACCAGTTTGATAGGAGCATTGGAATGCACTTTTCAGAGTGTTAAGGTATCGAAAATACACTTTAAACTTTGTTTGAGTTATAAGAGATACTCTGCAGTCCTTGAAGGACATTGTAATGCAAACTGGATAGCAGACTCAGAGGAGTCTAAATCTACGAGTGGATACGTTTTCACTCTAAGATGTGGATCATTGTCTTGGAAGAGTTCCAATCAGATCTGTATGGCTCGGTCCACTATGGAATCCGAGATTATTGCATTAGATAAAGCAGGAGAGGAAGCCCGCTTGGCTAAGATGCTTTTTAGAAGACATTTCTCTCTGGCATAGGCCTGTGCCAGCTATATCTATACACTCCGATTGTCAAGCTGCAATAGCTAATGCTAAAAATAGCAATTATAATGGATAATCCATTCATATCCGGAGAAGACACAATTCTCTAAAACAACTAATCTCGAATGGCGTTATTTCTGTTGACCTTGTGATGTCTAAGGAGAATATCGCGGACCCTTTTACGAAAGGCTTGTCCAAGGAGATAAGAGTAATGCATCGAGGGGGATGGGACTTAAGCTCATCAATTAAAACTTGCCATGAAGGATACTCAACCTTGCTGACTGGAGATCCCAAGATCAAGGTTTTGAATGAGACAACTAATTTGTGGAGGTTAAAAATAAACACTATCAGAGAATTATTTTCTCTGTCCCTTCCCTATGGTGTAGACGTAATGGTGTGACTGCATGTGAGGATGACTTATTGTAAAGTTTTAATGAGTTATATAGTTTCAATTTAAGATTGAAATGGGGTGTAGCAGTTAACACTCTTGATAGAACTCACCTATCTGAATGAGGAAGTGGGTCGCTTCCTATGAGAACTGATTTGATTCTCTAGAGCATTCTGAGAAACGGGATATGTCCAGGGCCAAAACAGACACAACGGCGTGAACTTAACAACACTCTTGAGAGATATCTCGCGTAAGGAGCTATTGATGAATTACACCAAACGATGGCAGTTCAAGACATCGCGTTCACTGTCCATCAAGTAGTTCCGGTACTTCTCACTAAGCAAAGGTTCAATTCCATATGGTGACCTATTGCTTGAGAGGTATTTCTCGTTTTCCGGTTTTCTGATTTATCGCTTTCTTCATTCATGTGGGGGATTGTTAGAATAAAAAAGTGATTTATTACCAAAAATTGTTTTCTTACCTAATTTATCTTGATGGGACCAAATGGTCACTAGTCTATATTGGGGGTGGAAATAAAAAATCCACTTTTCACTTCTATGTGAATGAGAAACCTTTGGTTTTTTCCACATGGGATAAACCAAGGATGAAGTCTATCTATATTACCACCAAAGTTGCTTCTAAGGGAAAATACTTGTGGATTGGATATAGACTAAGAGAATGGGCTAGTGGGAAAATTCACACATGTGCGGTGCTTCGCCGAAGCACGCACGCGGGCCGCGGGCTTGCGGAGCTTGTGTGTGTTTTGCGTGAGCTGGCGTGAGCCGTCGTATGCTTGGCGTGAGTCGGCGTGTGCCCATCATGTGCCTATCAAGACTTAATGGTTTTTTATTTTAAATTCCTATAATAAATAAAAACTGTTTTATTATTTATGAGAATTTATGGGAATTAAATAAAAATATTTTTCATAAATACAATTTAATTCTCTTCTCTAAACTTTGCCTATATAAGAAAAAGAAAATTTCATTTTCAACTTACCCCAGTCACAGCTACTATCCTGATGACTTTTCCCCTCTTCTCGCTTTGTTTGCGCACGTAGATTTATTTTTCTATAAATTATTCTGTTGTTAAGTTCGCAATGGCCCAACGAGTTTTTGCTAGCTGGGTTGGTATCAGGTGGTTTTATCCTGGATTCGATTTGTCCTCACTAGTGGTATAGCAACACTCTTTCTAGAGGTGTACCCGACAAATATTGAGTTAAGGGCAGTCTGTTGAACAGGCGACTCCATCTTCCTGCGTTTGTGTTTGTCTGAAGTCTGCTGCTATTTCTTCTAACCCTTAAAAATTAAGTGCCTGCAGTGCAGGTTGGAAAATGGCGGTGAAGTCCTTTCAAAACCAAATCTGTGAAAATTACAAAGAACCTACTAGAGTAACTATGACATGGATGGAGGTATGAACAACCAACTACATAAGATAATTGAGCTGACAGAAGTCTGCAAACTACAACAGCTAAAACTAAACCACAAATGGTTCATAAATCAGAAGAGTACAAGACTATGAAAATACATTCGAGGAACACAAAACAACAACAACCATTTGAATTCAGAGTTCGAAAATTCCCTAGGTCTTAAAATTCTTTGACGAACTCGAATCTAAGAATTAAGACTTGATGTCAAATAGAGCTTAGTTGGAAAGAGAACATGCTTCCTTTCTCTTAATATTTCTTGTTTCTGTTTGAGCCAGATATGCCACCAACTGCAGCTGAAACAATGTTCAAGATTGCACTCACATATATCACCTCTGGTACACAATATGTCGCCCCACAACTGCATGCCATCTTGTTTATCTCTCTGTCCAGAGTTAACTATCACCGGGAATAAAGACACATGTGGAGGAGCTAACATATGATTACATAGTCAAACGTAAGCTCCTGCAAATGTTATCTATCATCGGCTTTAACTTACAGAAAATCTGAACTGAAGATCAACAGATTAAAACTTGTTAATTGGATGCAGGAAAATATTCAGCACTTAAACTAAATACTGTATGGTTTACTCATGGAAAATGTTAAGACCTAGATTAAATTCCAAGAGTCCGTTGATAATCAATTGGATTTAGGATCACCAAAATGTGCAAACGCAAGTAAAATCATATATTGGGAAAAAGAATTAATTTCAGAATTTCCTCTTTGTTTTACTCGTGAGCATGACATACAAGAAATGGTGAGTCCTTGTGCATTGAAAAAAAAAAACTCACTTTACTTTCGAGAGGAAAAGTCATTATAACAATCAATCCATTGGATGATCTGCAAACCTGCCTTTGTTTATAGACCACCTGTTGGTCCTCATTGTCTGTGTCATCTTGGCTGCTGAGCAGCAGTAGCATAATAATTCATTCGGCTGATAATCACGAAGAAAAGATCTCTAATACAAACTTGATGCTGATCTAGATGTCTAGTAATGTTGGAGTGATGAGACTGCAAATTTGTTGAGTTCATCGTGAGAAAAGATAGACCCTACTCTTGAGAGGAAAAGTCATTATGACTGATAATTAATGAATCCAAATTGGATGAAGATCTCTCCATGGTATATGTAAAGGTTCTCACACAAAACCAAAATCCAAATCATAATCCATTCCAAGAACTATAACTGAACCGAGTCAAAGCTAGTCAGATGGTCCGATTCCAAGGTTTTGGATTCTAAATAGCAAACAAACAAGAAGAAGGCAATGTTTGAAGAAAGACTAGCATTGGGGTTGGTTTGTTGGATCAATCATAAACAACAAACATCACACATGCACAGTTAAAAACGATTAACGGTCGACGATAGTTAAGTTCGGGCAATAAAAACATCACATATGCTGTACGTCAGAAACGATTTAAATGAAAAATTAACTTAAAAAAAATGTAGATTAATCTCTATAATATCTCAATGAGTTTAAACAAGTGTTATAAATCCCATTTTTACATCAACTAAATGAGACATATTCCAAACGAAATAGGAAGAAAACAAAAGTTAGAAAACAAGAAAGATACATAATGGCGAAGTGTGTCAATGTTGCAACGGTTCTGCTGGCTCTTTCGGTTGTTGTTTATACGTCGGTGTTTATTGGTATAAGTGGTGCGAGAGATATCGACAGCTCTCGTAATTCTTCTGAAGAAGTACTTGGATAAGTCCATTGCCAGAACAATGTAGGATTACAGGACCAGGTGGAGAGTTTGTGGGTAACCTTATTGTGTCGAAGGCCATGCCAAGCAAAAAGGATCTTGTATGTTGCAAAGAAATTGTACAAACTACAAAGTATTGCTGGGAAAAGTTAATGGAAATTCTTGAATATCCAAATATTCCTGCTTTTGCTAACCTTCATCCATGGGCAGAAACTGCTTGGGACAAGTGTGTCAGTCTCACAGGTTCTCCTTCACAAGCACCAATGATGACCGGTAACTCCCCTACACAAGCACCTATATTGCCTAAAGAATGTAGGATATCTAAATCGAGTGCGGAGACTTTGATACAACTTCTTGTACCAAAGACTTTGCCAAGCCTAAAGGATGTTACATGTTGCCATGAAATTCTTCTAAACGGTAAGGATTGTTGGGAAAAGACTATGGAGATCCTTGAAGATCCTAATATTCCAGCTCTGACTCACCTACATCCATGGGCAGAAAACTTTTGGAACAAATGTCTCAATCTTATCAATTAACTAGTGCAGTATACTATGATACACGATAACACGTTATTTTCTCTTCAATGTATCCATGGCGCATAATGATATGATCATCTCTATCAATTTCTGAATAAGTACATTTGATTTAAAAACGCAGAAACCATGCAATGTGCCTCTGTTATCATTCAACCTCAGTCCTTGCACAATTGAACCATTCATTCCAAATTATGTGTAGGTTGGAAACAATGGGCAGTTTTCAATAATCATATATAAGCAAGGAAAAAAGAGTACCTTAGCTTCCGTTACAACTTGAACTAAAACCTACAAGGAAAAAAAAGTGTACCTGTATGCAGGATTCTTGAAGATCCTAATGTTCCTGCTCTGCCTTACCTTCATAAGGTGAAAGATTAATTCAAGAACCAAATTCATTACGACTCATTTTACTTTTTCCAGCACAATGTTTGCCAGAAGTATGGTCGCACACTCCCACCATAGCTGCAATGTGTAACACAATATACATACATATACAAACACATAAAAAACACCACATTCTTTTTAAACTTTCAGTATAGCATCTTTAAAAGACAAAAATAGGATATGACGTACGAAACTGAAATTGTAAAATGTGAACGTTTTCCTCGTTTTAGTTCACTTATTCTTCCGCTTATATTTGCTTAATCTTTGAATTCCCTCCTTCAATGTTGCCCTTTGTTCCTCTTTAAAGTTCCACAGTTCTGGGACTGCGTATCTCCCACTAGCATTATACTCATTCATCTCTGTTAACGCAGTTGTCACAGCCTTGAATACCTCATCGCCCATGGTGCTCCTCAAATTATTGCCTGCACAGTTTAATGTTTGTGATTTACAAATGCATAGGCAAACACAATCGACAAAAGTTATTTTTCCAGTTGTAGTGTAATTCAATTGTACCTATTCAAGGTATTACTAGCACAGTAAATGACATGTTGTGCTTTATTCTTACGTTGTCTTAAAACAGCTCCAGCTGCATAATTAGAAGCACCACATATAATCCCAACTGGAAGACTCCAATCAGGCGGTTGTATAACATGGGCATAAGTTAACAACAATTTCAGTTTCTCAAAAGCTGCAATACAAGTTTCATTAAAGAAAAAAGTAGCGTCCTTACAAGGAAGGTTGTATAAAGGACGTGGGATCTTATTGAAATCTTTAATAAAACGACGATAAAAATCTGCATGGCCTAAGAATGATCTTACTTCCGTAACCTTACGTGGAGGTTTCAATTTAGAAATCAAATCAACTTTAGCTTTGTCTACTTCTATTCCCTTGGAAGAAACAATGTGACCTTGAACAATTCCTGAATGCACCATAAAGTTACATTTTCCCCAATTCAATACTAGATTCTTCTCCTTGCATCTTACTAAGACAAGAGTGAGATGATGGAGACATTCATCGAAAGACGACCCGAAAACAGAAAAATCATCCATAAAACTTCAATAAACCTCTCTACCATGTCTGAAAATATGCTCAACATATAACGATGAAAAGTAGCGGGTGCATTACACAACCCAAAAGGCATGCTTCTATATGCAAATGTACCAAAGAGACAAGTAACTTATGACCTTGTTCAATTTCCTATAGTCAATATGTACTCGCCATCCGGTGGTCTGCCGGGTAGGGATCAATTTATTACTTTATTTTTAACTACATTGATTCCTGATTTCTTGGGTACAACTTGAACGGGGCTGACCCAAGTACTATCCGATATCGGGTATATGATAGTCGCGGCAAATATTTTCAGAACTTCCTCTCTCACAACCTCTTTCATGTTAAGATTTAGTCTACGCCGTATTTCTCTAGATGTTTTAGCATTCTCTTCAGAGTAAATATGATGCAGTTTCCCTGGGTTACAAGGTGGCACGAATCAACTTAAAATAATATTCCTGATCCCTGAGTTGAGCTAACAAAGTAACCAATACAATACTTTCAAAATATTTTCCAATAAGCTCGTTACCATACTGGTCTTCTTTCTAGTCTAATTTTAGGTTTAGGTTCGCGTTTGGTAACGTGTTCTTAAAGCGGGCAAGAAGAATACGGTGATGAAATCCGAACCCTTATCTTGTATGGCAAGTTATTGCCCTTTACTGAAAATAATGTCCGTTTTCAGGTCCTCAGCATATATGCATACGAAGGAATACGGTAAACTCACTAGCAAGAGATTCGTGGGTTGATCGAGTTTTACCTCCCGTTCCAGACGGGCGATGAACCGCTGAATTCGACTTGGGCCACTGAATCCTATGTCACTGTACGAACTCAAGGGGCCGAGACAATATCGTAATTGTTGTCCTTCCCTGTGCAGTTTATATTTAACTACTCTTCCTTAGGGTTTAAAAATAAATAAAAATAATGTTCCAAAAATGTCCAAAAAGTCCAAAAATAAAAATCCTAATAGAGTTTCTAAAATTAAAAGAAATAAAACCCTAAAATTAAAATTAAGTGTTGCAAGAAGAGAAAAATAAAGAAAACACAGAAAAAAACTACGGATATAAGTGTTGCAATTACTGTTTTCTGTGTTGCTAAAGAAACGAATTGACACATTAAATAAAATACTCGTTCTGGGCGATGTGAATGAGAAAGAATAAGCAACGGTATTTGCGACTATCTTTGCCTGTAGTCTGTTCTTCTTACTTTTCTACAACTGAAAATATTTTCTCTCTCTGAATTTTTTCTGCTCGGTTCTGGATAATCCTTTCTGGCTCGAGCCCATCTCTTTTTATACACCACAGGTCCATAAATCTCCGAAATATCCTCACAAATCTTGTTTTCCTTTCCTTCCAAGTTACAAACTTTCTTTATTATCTTTTATCTCTTACGCGTCGCTGCAACTATGGAAAAATCCCCCAACGGGATATAATGTAATTCTATGATAGTATATTTACCCAAATCTCAGATAACTTCCAAACAAACCACAAAAACCTGAGAAATATCTCTTCCCTGTTTTATCGATAAAAACATGGAAACTTCCTTTTTCTTCGAATCCAAACCCCTTACCTATCCTGTTTCATTGTAACAGGATAATCCCAGCTCAAATCTGAGAGAAACTCCAACTCAATCTCTTCAAAAATATTTCCAGAAAGTTACGCAGAAGTGAAACACATTTTCCCACCAAAATTCAGTTGAAGAAAATGAAGTGCCCCTATCCAAAATTGGGGTGCCTTTAGCAATTATGCTGGGTACCTTTATAAATTTTTCTGGGTGCTGATGTGGTCGTCTGCACGTCAAAATTATTTATTACTTCCTCACTACTTATGATTTATTATGAAGCAAGGGTACACTACAAGAAAAACGGGTTTAGCGACATGTCGTTTTAAGTCGCTTAAAGCCTCTTTTAAGTCGCTATAACCGTTATAGCGACTAAAAGTGGCACTCGCTCCGTTGGTTGCCCAAAGCGATGTATCTCAAAGCCTTGAGCGACCATGCAATCGCTCTAGTAATAAACCAACTTATCTAAAGCGAATGCTTTTCTCATTGCTTAACATTAGACCAACTAACATGGAGCAAGTAAAATTGTGATCGCTTAACATTTAGACCAACCAATATAGCAAGTAAAATATCAATCGCTTCAGATATATCAATCATTCTAAAGCAATTAAACTACTTAGTTGATAGATACATGGAGCAACTATTTCTGAAATTGCTTGGTTAAAGTTTTAAGCGATCAACTAATTTTGCTCGGTAAAAGTGATTTATGATTTTGATTGGCCTGAAGTTGGTTGCTCAAGATTTTGAGGTACAAAATTTTTTACTCTCTAGAAGCAACTTGTGACTTAGGAGCTATTAAACTACCTAGTTGGAAGATACATGGAACAACTAAACCTGATTTTAATTGGTTAAAATTTTAAGCGATCAAATGATTTTGCTTGCTACAAGCGATTTTTTACTTTTGATTGTCCTGAAGTTGGTTGCTTAAACTTTGAAGGTATCAAAGTTTTTACTCAAGTTGATCGTTTAAATTTTTAAGCTTCCAAATTATTTTAGAATTCAGATTTTAATTTGCTTAAAGTTGGTTGCTGGAGTATTTAAGCTACTCAATTTTTTTGCTCGCAAATACTTCACTATTCTGATTTACATAACCCCAAATCATAATTTAAATTAAAATTAATACCAAATAAATCATAAACCAAACTAAAAACAAAGTTAAATTTTACTATATCACATAATTCAATTTATTTCGTTTCTTAAAAAAGTTACATTTTTTACAAAAAAGGAAAAAAAGTACAATCTAATCATTTCTTTAAAAAATATTTACAATCTCCACAATCTTAAAGCAAATGACGAAGAACACTACTTCAAAAACTGATATGGCCTTACTCAGAAAGATATGTATCTAAGATAGAGCTGAGTTTTTTTTCCTAAGCCTGATACAAAGCCAGCTTGAACAACTTCATCCAGTACCAACCAATTCTGGTCACATCAATAACATTGCATCACATACAAGGCAATCATTTGAAAGTAAACTTATAAGAATCCAGGGTTTTGTAAGTGTAGCTGCATAGGTACCTCATCTGAGGTCAAGTGACTGAGCTTTTCATTGGCAATCTCTTCACTTCGGACAGTTGCAACCATTACCTAAACGGGCAAAAAAAATCTGCTTAAGATCAATATCAAAAGCAGTTCAAAGTCAAACACACCTGTATAGGATCGTAATCAGTTATAACAGCTTCATAGAAGGCAGGTTAAAAATCTGCTTAAGACCAATATCATAAGCACTTCAAAGTCAAACACACATGTATATATAGGATCGTACTCAGTTATAACAGCTTCAAAGAAGTTGTTATCCTCAGGCCACCTTGTCATCACCTTCCGCTCAATATATGGATCAGAAATTCCAGCTCCTACACGTCCATCTGTCACAAGTGCACCAGAAAGTCCCGGATTAGGACAGAAGATTTTCCTGTCATAAAAAAATCAAAATCATAATCTCCAACAATCTAAAGTAAAAAATCAAATGAAATAAATAGAGACATTACGATCTCAACTCAGGTCAAAACAAGCATAATACCTTTTCTTTTTGAAGCTCCTGGAGTTGAGAATGAAATTCATCCAACTTCTTCAAAGATAAGTCATCCTAATTAACTGTGGGAGCCTCTGCCTGTTTGGTAAGTTTCGATTCCCAGCAATTTCGCCACATATCTTTTGAATCTGTGATTGTACATCAGCAAACTCCTTCTTCCTTTCATCTTTCAGCTCCCATAGCTGTTCTAGTGTTGGAGCTATAGCTGCTAAATGTTCCTTGATTGTCCCTGTCGACTTGTCGGGCTGTATAACAATTAGTAAAATTAATGAGGACATACCAAGCTACAGTAACTAAATATGTCTGTATAACAATTAGTAACATATTAATGAGGACATACCAAGCTACAATAACTAACTATGTCTTTGTCAAGGTAATCACGATGGTATGTAACATTCATTCCAGACTTGCGAGCATTAGCAATTCAGCATAAGTAAGCCATGGCCTATGTTAAGCTAAGATGTCTGAAAATAAACTAGAATCTAGAGGTTAAGGTTCAAATAAAATGGCAGGAAAACCCCATACAAGCACAACTTTCATCCATTCAAGGAAACCCATAAGTAAAAAGATAAGAAAAACAGAAAACCCATATGACTACTAACTGTACAAACAATTAAAATCAATCAAAAATACCCAAATCCACATATTAAAACCATAAAATAAGCAAAAACAGTGAAAAATAAAAAAACCCAAATTTGAGAAATTGAAATCAGAGGAAGTAATAATGTTTGTATACCATAAAATTTGTTTCTCACGAAGTGGTTGGAGCTGTTCATCCAAAATCCTTTTCACCACCAGCCAAACTGGACTTGATTCTCTTTCTAGTTAGATATCCTTAACCTACGAATGATATAACAAAGAACAATGCTTCAGTTACAATCCACACAAAATTTAAACGGAAAAAATTAGGATTTCCATAACAAAATTAACGAGGAAAAAAAACTACTTCTTAGATTTTGATCTCTAAGACTACTAATGTCTCCCTCTTCACTGTCTTGTTTAGTAACTTAATCCTTGGATCCAAAAGACGCAACAACTCATATACTAAAAGGCGTGATTTAGATCTACAAGGTCATAAAACATCTGATGTAAAATCATTTGATCCTTCTCTTTCATTACCTGCAGAATTTTGAGATTACAACTGGAGTTGGTGGGTTCAAATCTTCATCGATGTAAAATAGGTGCAGAGTTTTCATGGAGAAATGATTGATTTTGAGTTAGTTATAATGTATAAACTTAGGGTTTCAATGATGAATCTGAGTATAAGGAAGACGATGAGAGACTGAGATTGAGGCGGAGAATAACAATTAAGTTTTCATTTGGGTTTTCATTCATTTAGGAATAGAAACTGAGATGTCGTGAGAGATCTGATAGAGAAGTGATAATAGAGTTTCATCATGATGGTGTTGAATGATCCTGATTCGGCAGTGATGGTGGTGATGGTGCAGTCGAATATAGAACCCTAGTTTCTCCAACGGCGGCTCAAATTGGAAGAGAGACAGAAAGAGAAAGAGAAAAGCAAAGGGCGAAAATGAAAGACAAACTTTTGTATAGGATTTTGAAAAAAACGATTAACGGTGGATAAGCCACCTCATACAGATCATGAAAAGATTTTAATGGTCCAGATTAGCTGTTGGATGCTCATACAGATTGTGTGTTAGTTACCATTTTGTGTTAGTTACCATTTTGTGTGCTAGTTACCATTGTGTGTGCTAGTTACCATTGCGACTCTTAAGTTTTTGCACACATGAGATATCCCATTTTGCGTGTCCGATAAGTTTAACGAGTTAGGGGAAAAGGTTACTTAGGATAATAAGTTGTATATGAACCCTGAACCCGAACCCCGAACCCTCAACTCGTCATGTTCGCAACATTAACTCTAAACTACGAGACATCAAGCTTTGCATCCCAATTCCTTTCAATTGGGATGATCATATATTTTTCGTTATTAGGTAAAGCTTAACTTTATACAAGAAATTAATCTACATCTCAATTCCTTTTAATTGAACATTTGTTGGGGTTCAACCCAATTCATCAAATCATAACTTATAAACAAATGACAAACTAATAACCCTAATTACAAAAAAAAATAATTGATGAATCCTAATTTCCAAAATTTGTTACGTGACGATAGAAATATCCATTTCCGACGTTACGATAGTAATATGCATATTACTCGACTATTCAGATCAATCAAAATTAACTATGATTTCTTCAATCTCACTAAAATTCACTCAATTGTTTATCGAATCGACTTGAATACACTCAATTTTGAACGGATATGTATTCAAGTCGATCAAAATTGAGTGTATTCAAGTCGGTTCGATAAAAATTTGAGTGAATTTTAGTGAGACTGAGGAAATCATAGTTTGATATCATTAGATTTGTTAGATCGATAAAAAAAATGAATAAGTTTGATTGAGATTGAATAAAATTCAATAAATATAAGTGAAATCGAGTGAAATTGATGAAAACTTCTTCCCCTAAGTCGGAATCTTCGTCGATACCCTGAGCCATAAACCCATGGAATCCTTGAGAAATTAAGTGAGATCGAGCGGTATTGAATAAGATTGATAAATAATAGGATCACGTGAAAAGGCAATGAACCCCTTGTTCGATGATGTTTACGAGTTTGATATATTTTTAATTCAATCAATTTTGTTATATTTCACTAGAAATCACTCAATGTTTCATCAATCTCACTTGAATACAGTCAATTTTGATCGATCTTACTCAAATTATATTAATTTACATTAATTATATTAAATCACTAAACCTAATCTGACGCACATGTTCCTTTCCCTCTTTCTCTCTCTGTCCCGGGTTGTGCTCTCCTCTGTGCCGCTACTAATTCCTAAAGAAAATCACTAAACCTAATCTCTCTGTCCCGGATTCACTCGAAATCAACTCTCTATTAACATAGATCACACATATTAAATCTCACAGCTTCTACCTTCTCTCAGTTTTGATTCGCGTGAAAAAACTATTTTCTGGGTGTTTAATCAAGTAAGTTTCTTATATTTCTCATAAAAATAAGATATGAGTACCCCTTTCTTCATAGTTTTTTACTTTGAATTTTAATTATGAGTGAATCGTAGCTGCAGTATGTTTCAATTAGGGATTTTCAATTTCTTTGTGGTTTGTAAAGTGGGTTTCCAGTATGTTTCAATTAGGGATTTTTTGATTTCGATATGGATTTTGATTTAACAGGGGAAATTTAAGTTGGAATCTTCACGATCACTTCATTTCTTGGAAATTTAAGTTGGAATTTAAGTTGGAAACATCTAATCTTTTTTTATTGAAAACATTCTGATCATTTATTCAATTAGCCATGCTTTAATTTGGGAAACTAATATTAATGACTATTGCGAACTCTATTGTGATAAAAATGATTAACCATAATATTCTTTGATGTCTTTAATATCATCCTGAAAACACAATTTGCTTCATTATACTCAATTTAGTTGACTGGAATGATATGAGTTGTTTGTTTAATTATAGTCAATTTGGTCAACTCATGTTAAAGAAAAAACAATTTGTGCATCCAAATATTTCCGCATGGTGAATTAAAACAATGATTTGAACAAGTTTTCATGTTCCCATTAAACAAATCCGAATAAGATTGTTGGATTAATACTAAGTTCTCAATTTTCATCCATTTACCTCACTAAATTTCACTTTATAGTCATCAATTATACAATTTTATACAATGCTCAACCATTGTATGATTCCTCTCGATTTAACCCAATAACCCTTAATCCTACTCGATTTCACCCAATAACCCTCAATCCTACTCGATTGATCCCGTTATTAATCAATTTCACCTGATTTTCTATCTCACCCATATGAACCATCATTAATCAACCACCCATTACTTATCATTCTTACTCAAATTCACTCATTAACCATCAATTCCTTTTGATTTCAGCCAATAACCTCTTTCCCTATGTCAGAATCTTTATCGGTGCCCTAAACCCATCGATGTTTGGCATATTATTCTTAATAACCTCTTTCCCTAAGTCTGAATCATCATCGGTGCCCTAAACCCATCGATGTTCGGCATATTATCCTTAATAACCTCTTTCCCTAAGTCGGAATCATCATCGGTGCCCTAAACCCATCGATGTTCGGCTTATTATCCTTAATAACCTATTCCCCTAAGTCGGAATCATCATCGGTGCCCTAAACCCATCGATGTTCGGCATATTATCCTTAATAACCTCTTTCCCTAAATCAAAATCATCATCGGTGCCCTAAACCCATCGATGTTCGGCTTATTATCCTTAATAACCTATTCCCCTAAGTCGGAATCATCATCGGTGCCCTAAACCCATCGATGTTCGGCTTATTATCCTTAATAACCTCTTCCCCTAAGTAACACACGATGATCATATATTTAATATCAAATAAGAAAACAATATTTTTTGTTATTAGGTAAAGCTTAACTTAATTTATTCAAGAAATTAAGCAACATCCAAATTCCTTTCCCAATTCATTAAATCATAACACTAAAACAAATGACAAACTAAGAACCCTAATTATAAAAAAACCAAAATATTTTTGATGAATCCTAATTTTCAAAATCCGTTACGTTTTGCTTCCGACATCCGAAATCCGTTATCCACCTTGTAACTAACACACAATGGTAACTAACACACTTTGGTAACTAATACACCATGGTAACTAACACACAATCCGTATGAGCATCCAACATCGAATCTGGGCCATCAAAATTTTTCTATGATCCGTATGAACAATCTAATCCACCGTTCAAAATCTGTGGACAAAAAGCTTATCATCATTTTTCACTTCACTTTCCCATTTTCCCTTTCTCTCTATTTTTCCTTTTCCTTTTCGTTTTCGTTCATCTAACCCTAACTCACAGCACCATTACTGAATCACTCGTTTTCGTTCATCTAACCCTAACTCACAGGGCCACCACTGTTACACTCTTTTCCGTTCATCTCTTTCTCTTTTTCGTTCATCACCACCACTGAATCACTTTATCGATCTAACTTTTTTTTGTGCAAGAGAACAAGGTAGTAATCAATTTTTTTTCTCTCCTTTTTTCTGTTCATGAACTAAACTTTATTGTTGATCCTTTATTTGTTTATATTTGCAGGACATTTAAGAGAGGAGAAAGATGTGAACATCTAACGACATCAACTCTATATGGATTACTCGAGATTTGTGGTTGTTGTTGTTGTTCAACTGAATTTTAGAGGGTTTTTCTCAGTTGGGGTTTCCTTAAATATCAAGTGCAATTTTAACTCTAATGATCATTGAAGGGTTGAAATTGATTTTTACTGATTTTTACTGATTTAGGGGTTTTTTCTCAGTTGGGGTTTCGTTAAATATCAAGTGCACAGTCTTCAGAGAGGAGAGAAATGTTTTGGATCCAAAAATTCCTGATCTTTGACAGGTTTGGTCTCGTTTTTACATTTTAATGTTTAATAGCTTTTTCTCTGGCATGAATTTAACTTGGTAGTTTGTTCTTTTAGTATAATGATGTTTCAAGTTTTAATTAACTGAAGAAACTAAAAACATAGATACTTGCCACTTTGTAGGAAATCTGAACCCTGATTGAGACGTAGAGAATGTTATTCATAGTTTAGTGTCTAGAGAATTATAAAGTCTGAAGATGTTCCATTCCAACAATTAAAAAGCCTGATTGATACATGCTTTTCTATGCTTATGTTTTTTTTTTGTTGCTCTGTGCATCTTGAATTTTTGGGTTGTGAAGTTTCTGCAGTTCCATTCTAACTATTAAAACTTGTCTAAGATGTTCATTAGTTACTGAGAATATGTTGTGAGTAAAGTTTTTCTCTACATTAACCAGTATGTGCCTGATAGGCTGATATAATGTGAACAAATGGGAGATTATTAAGTTTTTGTTGTTGTTTTGAAGGATGTGGGAATTCTCGGTTGGTTTATACATGGTCAACATATGGCCCGATTCTTTACTACTTACTGCTGTGTATGGTGTTGTGAAGCTGCATCTACTGCATTATTTGGTCCTATCATTGGGAATTTGGTGAATAGGCTTACATATGTGCAGGTGCAGTGTTGTTCATATTTAGTGATTTCATTTTCAGTTCCCATGTATAGAACAACATTTAATCGATTGCACTCGAGTTGACCGTGCAGCAAGGACCACTGTGCGTATGCTTGAAAGTTTAATACGACTAGCCCAAGGTAATTGTAAATTGCCTTGAAGCATGTGTATACGTAGTACACCATTTCGATCTTTTCCTGAATTGACGCTTTTTGTTTTTACAACATATGCAAGACTCATGTTCAGAAATGAGGTCACTCGGCTTGATGCTATAGCTTCCATTTTGTGCATCGAGTCATCCATGACCACCTCAGCTATATGGAAGTTACTTCTGATTTTGATTCTCGTACTTTTAATCGTATTATAACTATCATTACCAAAAATGAAACATACGTTACTTTTTTTTTCTGTTTCTAGGAAAAGTTACTGGATGGACAGGAAATAGATGTGAAATGGCTTTCTAAGGGTTCTATACAGGGTTTAGAGGAGTTTAAGAATGAAGTTGTTGTCATCTCAAAAGTCCAACATAGGAATCTAGTTAGACTTTTAGGTTGTTGTCTTAAAGGGGATGAAAAAATGTTGGCTTATGAGTATATGCCGAATAAAAGCCTGGACGCCTTCCTTTTCGGTTTGCATGAAACTTGTCGATGTTGATGTCAATTTGTATCTCTATATGCACATATAAATTGAGTTTTTCTTTGGTACATGACCAAGCATAATATAACATATTGAGATCTTCCCTAATGTAAATGAAGTTATTCTAATATAAATGACGCTATTCTAATGTAAATGACGTTATTGATGGCTCGATTTGGATGTAACAATGTCAGAAAGCTAAAATCTCAATTAAAATTATCAGTCATTTTTTCATCGATCTTACTCGAATACTAAATTTTCATTGATGTCGCTCCAATTCACTAAGTATTCTTTATTTTCACTCGAATTCACACAATCATCAGTTACTTGATTTCATCTATTTTCATTTGACCTTACTTGCTCCCACTTAATTTCATTCGTTATCCATCAATTTTATTGAATATTCCTCAATCTCACCAAATTTTATTCATTATCCATCAATTTGACCAAAAATGGAGTAATTTAAACACAAACATTATTTTCGTTTTTTAAGTCTAAAACACACACATACAATGATCCTTAAATTGTTTATCTGGTCAATAGAAAGCCAAAAATATCTGATCCAATGGATATAAATATAGATTTAGGAAATCATTATTCATTGGAGTTTTTCTCAGGCTATTTTTTTTTTCTTCCATAAATACATATTCCTCGATATTAAAATATACAAATATTTTACTAATTAAAAAATATATAATATTCAAACAAAAATAATCAAAAAAGGGTGTTATAACCAACTATAATCGTACTAAAATTGACGGATACAATTTTTTTCCAATGAGTCACACGGATCACAATCCGTATGACTAGATAGAACTAGATATAAAGCGTTGATGGATTTTGATCACACGGTCTATCTTTCTCCCTCAAGTAATTCATTTTTTAACATGTGATGGTAGCTTAAACTTAGTTGCTGAGAGAGGTTTGAGCAACCAATTCATTTTCTGTTGCTACGAGTCTGTGCCTCAAAGTGAATAACTACATGATCACTTTTTTAGATGCTATAAATTACTTGAAAAACGGATCTAGCAATTAAACATATTTGGTCGTGGCTCAAGCTTAGTTGCTGAGAGAGGTTTGAGCAACCAATATATTTTTTTGTTGCTACGAGTCGGTGCCTCAAAGTGAATAGCTACATGATCAATTTTTAACTGCTATAGATTACTTGAAAAACAGATCTAGCAATTAAACATATTTGGTTGTGGCTCAAATTTAGTTGCTGAGAGAGGTTTGAGCAACCAATTTATTTTGTTGTTGCTACGAGTCGGTGCCTCAAAGTGAATAGATACATGATCAATTTTTAGCTGCTATAAATTACTTAAAAAACGGACTAGCAATTAAACATATTTGGTTGTGGCTCAAACTTAGTTGCTGAGGGAGGTTTGAGCAACCAATTTATTTTGTTGTTGCTACGAGTCGGTGCCTCAAAGTAAATAGCTACATGATCACTTTTTAAGTTGCTATAAATTACTTGAACAAAGGATCTAGCGATTAAACATATTTTTTTCGTTGCTAAATAATAGTGGACACAGGTTTATAGCCGCTAAAATTTCTGGCAGTGGCAACTTTAGATGCTTAAACTGTTAAAGCGACTAATTGTTTGAGCTCTTGCTAAGATTTGAGACGCTTAAGCCCGTTTTTCTTGTAGTGGTAAGAAAGGATCGTTCCCACAGAGAGGTCTGGGTTGTTATATGGTTTCGAAATCTTATGTAAAAAGGGGGGATTTTTCAGATTCAATGAAATTAAATTAAGCTAATTAAGAAAACTATGAAATTGTATAAAAGAATCAATAAGTTGAGAATATTGGTCAAGGTTTCATTTTCATTCACAAACATGTTCTTGTATTAATAATTAGAATTGATATTCAATCTCATTTTATCAAAATCCCTAGAATACCTTGATCGCAAGAATATCCCATAAATTTCCTCAAGTCATCAACAACACATTAAAAGATGCGAATATGAATTCTACCAAGAGAACAACCTAACGTGTAAAAGAAGTAATCAAGTTTAATTCCCGGGGAGTATTAAGATTCATGAAATTAGGCTAACTAAAGCAATTGAACGTGGAAAGCGCACTAATTCAATTTAGCAAAGGTCATAATTCAATGCGTTTACTAGGATGTATCACTACAAGCAATAACCACACTATGCTACTTGTACTCAAGGAATATTACTTTTGCGTACAATAAACCCTAAATTAGCCTTTGATATGAATTTGAGTTCAATCAATTTTCAACTTAACTAAACAAACAATCAATCAATTAGATATTTGTAGTGAATCATAATCGATAATATTGAGACAAAACTAATTCATTAAACAAAGAACCATGTTTGAGAAATCCAACTATTCCCTAACCTACAAAAGAAAATTAGCTACTCATAATAATTGGAGTTCAAAAAATTGAATAGAAGAAACAAATTGCAAACCCTAGACGTGGAGAAATCTCCCCCGTGTAAACCTATAAAAATAAGTAAAAGAGGTGAGGAGAGAACCAGATAAAAACCTAGATATCTCTCCCTTGTTGAAATTGCTCTTATATAGCATCTCCCTTCCAAATCCAAAAAGAACTCTAACCCTAGGTTTCTATAACTAAATGCCCCAAACAATCTTCTAAACCAAATCAGACAAGCCAGTTCATTTATGATCCATATCAGGCTTTAAGAGAAAGCCCACGAATTTAACAAGCACAAAGTCAGATTCAATTGAGCCTGTCAGTCTCACGAAACTGACAGGCTAGTCCCTTTTCACTGCTATCTTCATTTAGACACACCATCGAGCACATACTGTGTAATTCTGTAAGAAATTCAGGCCACTCCTGTCGGTGATTCTAAAATCCGATTCATCTCCTTCCCTGCAATTTCTAAGCATTCATACAACCCACATTCATTCAAAATTAAATCATACAACCCATACATAATAGACCCATCGGTGGAAAACACCATTTTCTGGCCACCAGTTTCAACCAAAAACCAACTACTTCTTGTTCTTTCTATCTTCTCAGTCTCAAGACTTTCTTCTCCCAGCAGTTTCCAGCCACAATCAAAATCCAAACAAAACCCATTTCTCATCTCGGCTGAATCCACTTCCTAGTCTTTCACAGAACCAACAACACCCATACTTCTGCTTGTTCTAGCCACCAACTAACTTGTCTTCAAGAATCACTAGAAGAAACCCTTGTTTACTGACCCATCTCGTTATCAGATTCCTCTTCAATTCTCTCGTTTCAATTCAAGTCGAACAACAACCTAATCTTTTATTCTCTATTAATCCATCTCATATTCAATTTTTCTCTTTTTAATTGAAACCCATCATTAACAGCGCCTCTTTTCTCTGATTTCTAATTCTTTTTCTGACCCTCTCTGTTATGCCAGCAGGCTCAGGAGTAAAGCCCGCCTCATTAACTCAGCCCACCAGTACTACTAGTGCAACATAATTTGAGAGACTTATCAATTCCGAGTCTCAAGGATCGGTTAGGATTATGCACAAGCTATCAAAAGCCTTATCACCTTATCTTAACTAATTTCTGATTCTATATTTGACTGCCTTCTGTATTTAAAGAATGTAATCTCATAACAAAGTAGCTAAGCAATAAAGCATATTAAACCTTTTGTTCTCACTTGGTATGAAAGCAAAAGATCCAAAAACCACGCACAATAATGGCTGCAAACACAACAATGCTTCAGCAGCTACATATTAACCATATTGTTAATATCAAACTCACAGAATCAAATTATCTACTGTGGAAGACACAGTTTAAACCTTTTTTTAAAAGGCTATAACCTGTCTGGTTATATTGATGGAACATTTGAAAAACCTCCTCAACATTTACCAAATCAAACTGATGTTAATCCTGAGTTTACAAAGTTTGAGGAACAAGACAACATACTCATGGGTTGGCTCCTTTCATCACTAACTGAGGGAGTTATGACTGGTGTTGTTGGTCTTAACAAATTTTAGGAATTCTGGGAAGCACTAGAGGAGAGGTTTGCTCCAAACAATCAGGCACATCAAATGCACCTGAATAGAGAACTACATAACTTGCGCAAAGGTAGCCTTTCTATGCATGAATATATATCTAAAGCAAAAACCTTGTTTAATTCATTAACTGCATCTGGAGTATTGATTACTGAAGAAGACAAGAAACAATCCATAATGAATGGATTGAATCAGGCTTATGATCCAATAGTGACTTCACTGAGCATTATTGATAACTTAAGCACTAAAACATTCTATGCGCACCTGTTAACATATGACATGCGCTTAGAAAGCAACTAGCCCTTATGATTTCTAATTGAAACCCATCACTAACAACGCCTCCTTTCTCTGATTTCTAATTCTTTCTCTGACCCTCTCTTCCTCTCACTGTCTTCTTTCGATTGAGACCCATTAATTCTTGTTCCTTCTTTTTCTTGTCTCTCACAGTTCCATCATATTTCTCAGTTGTTGTTTGAATCTCTCGAACCACTCTCACTGGATTCTTTAATTCCTATAGCAATAACCAACAGACTCGGACCCATTTCTTCTTTCTCTCTTTTAAATCGAACAACATGCTCAACTTCTTTCTCTGGCAGTGACCAAACCAAGATTCAAACCAAAACCCAACTTACCTTTGCCTTGAATCGAATATCACATAATTTTCCTTGTCATTCTTTTACCAAAACCTGAAAACCATACTCTCACTGCTTCGAGCCACAGAGAACCCCTCGACTGAACCTTCACAAAGAATTTGTTCTTCCATGTATTGTACTCGGCCTGTAACTAACCAAACCATCCCTATCTAACCTATTTTACTAGGTACTCTGCCAGCGAAATACCGCATAGCTTCTAGTCTTGAGCCTGACTTAAAGGATGGGAAACCTGATGGAAACGACCTAGTCTTCAGGTTTAAATATATGAATAGATTTTGGCGCCATCAACTGGTTGGATATGGGACATCCTTGAAGAAGAGTTTCTATAACACATATTTTTAGAACAAATGGTTTCCCCTAGTAATTAGCAAACAATTAAGACTTATGTGCTTACTAGCTTTGCGTCTATTAACACACAATAACTCCGAGCAATTCCATAAGCCTCTATTTCTCTTCTTTTGCTTCATGTGATTCCAAAAGTACCTATAAGACTCAAAACACACGTAAAATACACAAAATACAAGAGAAATAACTAAGAAAAGCATAGAAAATTGATAATCAAGTGCCTTTATCACTTTTTGAGCTAATTTTTCTACAAATATTTATTTCCCAAAAATACTTACTGTTTTAGGGTAAAAACAAATGTACGATAAAATCGTACTTTTAAGTAGGTTCGAGAGATCAAGCTCGAAAAGGACGAGCCTAAACCAAGAAATGGTCGTTCACGTCCTGATTCGATCACAAAGGTGGAGAAAATTGGGTAGGTTTTATGAGAGGAAGCAAAAAAGGATTCTCTAAGATGAATCGCTAATTCTGTATGTGTAGTTTCTCCCCACTTGTTGTCATGTTCTTGGAATGGATGAGAACTATCTATTTATAGTTCAAAGGAGACACACTGATTTTTCATAAGTCGTGGAAGTTAGGGAGAGGTGGAGATGTCATGATTATGGAGGTTGTAGTAGGATAGTGCCCGGAAAGTAAGGAAGAACTGTCAAACCACTACTCCTTATCCTCTCAACTGCTCTATAACCACCCACTAGCTGTTACCTTCTTGTTCGTGGATGTGTTGCCACAATGCACGATTGCCGCAAACCGCCTGACCAATACCCCAATGAGAATCCCCCCATGTGTTGTATTTGATATCTCGTGGAAATAGTGGAACCATAAGCCACCATTATTTTGATTAAGTCAAGTCAGGTCAAATGACTTGCTAAGATAGTGAGGCAAGTTGTGCAACTCACTGGATTGATAATTAGACTGATTAATGTTGAGTCTGGGAATTTTAGTGCTCATGTACCTGCTTGGGAGTAACATGACATATTTAATAGCTAAGTATTAGCTCAGAGGTGACTTAGCATAAGCCTGAGAGGAACTTGATTCCAAATATTATAGAGAGCTTCTTAAGCAAGAAGACCTATTAGAAAACCATATAGGATTTGATATTAGACAAAAATTGAGAAGAAGGGCGTATTTCTGAGGGAAGTACTTGCGCCAAAGTTAAAAAGGCATTTGTGCCAAGGAATTCGTTAAAGCCACAAATGCTAAAGCTGACTTTAAGGGAAATGCCGCGCTAGGACAAGGAGCATGCTAGCAATGACGTGCTAGCCAAGAGACGCTAGCTATAACGACGCGCTAGGCTCAGAGACCAGCCAACCTTGGAGAATCGCTAGGTTTAGGGACCTGCTAGCCATGGAGACCCGCTAGGCTTAGGGACCTTACATCCATGGAGACCCGCTAGGATTAGGGACCTTCCAGCCATGGAGATGCGCTAGGTTTGAGATGCCCAAGCATGAGACGTGTTGGCCAAGGTAGGGAGCGTATCCTCCAAGCATGGGACGCGTTATGCTTGTGGCGCGTCAGGCATGGCGCTAAGCTAGGGACGCATCAGACCTGGAACACTACGGCAAAAGGCGCTAAGCTAGGCCGAGATGCGTTAGCCATAGTTGTTGGAGTTTTTGGCGCTAGGGTTACCGCTAACAGAGTTAACGCTTTTAGTGCTAAGGTGTTAAGGCCATTGTCATTACTAGCTGAGATGATAGCAGCATGGAGGATTTCCTGGGGATGTGCCAAGCTATGGTTTGCTTGGCTAGGAGAATTTAGCGCTTTTAGCGCTATGGTGGCGAACTAGTGCCGATGTGGTGTTAAGACAAATAGTTGGTGCTAACTTGGTGTTGATAGGAGAAAGGCTAGGTTAGCCTAGCTCAGAGGCTTAATGCGTTTTTTGAGGCATTTCTTATTGATTGTGGCGTGTCCGAGAGGAGTGGCGTATAATTTGTTGCCTATATTTAAGCAAAGTGCTATAATAACATATTTTAAGCTCAGAAGAGCAATTTGAGACGAGTTCGTTGCGAACGAAGCGTTAAGCTAGAGTGTATTTTGGGGTTTAAGCTTTAGCTACTCTTGCATTTGATAGATGTTACTGGAACATTGATGCGCATTCGAGGCAAGTTCAAGGAATTCAGCCGTGGAATTTATGCGACTTGAGACTATCTCGATATGGCATGAATATTATGAGTATTAAGGAGGCTGCAAGGCTTGTAGTTGTTCGTAGAGACTGTATTCTTAATTCGCCTACGAAATATATAAGTAGATATACAATATTTTGTGACTCAACTTGTTCTATACTAGTGGGCCATCCATCTAGCAGTTTGAGACTTATTATTTAGACTATAGGGTCAATATAAAACACCTGTAGCTATTTGTAGAGACTGTACTCTTAATTCTCCTGCGGAATATAGATAGAAATACAATATTTCGTGTTCTGATGTGAAGTTAGAAATATGTATGCAAATGTACACGGATACTTTTTTGTTCCTGTAACTAGGCATAAGGGCGATTTTACAATTCTATCGCTTTTCAAAAACTCATCATCTACATTAAGTCCCATGCTTAGTGAGAAACAGTAATGTTGCACAATAAACACTAGATGGTGACAATATGCTTATAATGATTATATACACATAATTTAAATTTTAAGAGTAAATGAAGATATAGTTAGCTTCTGGCTTCTAGGTACTGGGATAAGTGCCCCTTAGCATGAATCTTGGCTGGGATTAGTAGATTCCACGTTCTTTCCTGGAATTTCTAATTCGTGATCCAAGGAAAACGTTGCTGGTTTAAACTTCTGATTCAGTCACGTTTGTTGAGCATCTACCACCTGGGTCATGGACAGTATGTTTATGAGGAGTAACTTTGGTTCGTGAAGAAAATTAGTTAACTCTGTCTTACCGGATATTGAGATATTTTCCCCTTAACGTGAACCTTGGTTGGGAATAGTAGGAGCCTCCATTTTATCCAGGAATGCCAGCTTGCCATGAGCAAAAGAGGGGATATGTCTTTTTTTTTTTTGAAACAGGTCCGCCTCATCTCAAATAGAGGATCAAGTCAGCTGGATAGATTCTTCATGTATGTGTCCAGCAAGAAATATTGTTATCTTTGTCTCCTCCGGGCAATGTCTTTGATGCAGAGTTAGGCCTTAGATTTAAACTTTCTTGTGAGCAAGTAGTTGATTCCGGTGCTTGCTTAGGTTTTGAGTATGCAGGGATCGAGTGCTAGTTATAGCGTAATCAAGACGACAATTGATAAGAGATAAGACATTCAAAGATGATTCTTTGAGTTGTAGTTGGTAGCAACAAAGTTGGAGATATTGGAAACCGGAAGAAGAAGCTGATAGTAGACCAGAACTGCAGGTGCGACTGGCGGTAGACTCTAATGCTCTCGTCGTAGAAAGGTTGATGGGGTCTTCTAGTGTTGAGAGATCTTTTTGGAAGATCCAATGCGACCTGAGATGATGGTATGCCTGATAAGATGAAAGTCCATGGGCAGATGAGGTCTGTATAAGCTGAGTCTTCTGAATCCCGTTTGGAACCCTACTTTGCACACATTTCGCTTCAGAAGATGTTGAAGTTTTATACGATGTTGGATTTTGACATTTGACCCTAACTTTTGAAGCCAAGAGACCAATATATCATATGCAAAAAGAATCACTAGGTTCGGATATTGCTAGGTCAGCCAACCATGTGTAAACATTTGTGATTTATATTCCCGTTTGAATTTTCAGATCCTGTAGACTTTAGTATAAGAGCCATATCTCTTAGCTCATGTCTTTGATTGATATTCCCTTCTGGTATGTCGTAGTAGAGACACAGACGAACACTTCTCGTGAAGGATGCTTTGACCTGCTCCTTACTGGTTATTTTCGATTTCCGAATTTATAAATTAAAGAGGTACTGATAGGAGCATCAAAGAATATGAGTGGACCGATATGGTGCTGGAAGGTGGCATGTGTTGGAGAAGGCATGGCGTGTTAAGATTTTATGGTGATCATATCACTGGATCCCTGACCAACAACTATTAAACCGATTCTGGAAGTTGAGATAAAAAGCCTGAATTTGGGGCAACGTTCTGGATGTGATCAGGTAAGAAGAGTAGGCTTCTTGATCGTGTGACTACTGATGTAGAGAGGTCCTGTTGCTAGTACCGTTACTGATCAAATCTTCTAGTTGGAGGATTGTAATTGTGTTAATCTTTCATAAGTGAGAGGGTCGTCAGTAACCAAGTATAACTCTCGGATCCGTTACGTAGAAGAAGATAGTTTTACGATGTTATCATAGGTTTATACTTCCAGGAATTTGAGAGGACACGAGAAATCATGAAAGTTGGAGTTGTCTTCTTTTGTCGTTGAAGCGCTGGGGATGGAGCGAGTATCTGAATTGAAGTTGAAGCCATCGTTGTAGTTCTGGGATATTGCGATGCAAAACCATTTTTCTTTAATCTCCCTGACTCAAAGCATGACTTGACTCATTGGTTTATTTCTTTCAGCAGGTAAGTGTGATGCGCCCTTGAGTGGATACTACTCTATCGCTTTTAACAGTCCTCGGTCTGTAAGAAAAAGGACTGCAAATAGTTTTTCCATGTTGATGCTTCTGAGGCTTAGGGAGACACCGTGGATATAGAGAATGAAGATAAGTTGAAGGATGATGACCTGGACGAGGCACCCCACACTGAAGAACTTTGTGAAGGATCTGAATCTACTGATGTCGATGGAGAAGTAAGTCATTCAGTAACGCCGGACTCCTCTGTTGGTTTGGACCCATATCTAGTAATTTTCTACTTCTTTTTATCATGGTAGAACATGTGAACTCTTCAAAATTCTCATATGAGTATTGACATACTCAAATTCACAAAGAATTTTATAGATTCCCGTCACAAGAAAATTTCACAAGTATAGTGTTTGGGGAAAACGCTCTAGAATCTTCATACAACCTTCATTTTTTATTATTGACCCCTCTATCATTATTATAAAACAATTTTCTATATCCAAGTTGAAAGAAATCCACGTTTTGAGCTTGTTTGGGCCGTCGAAACGACCGAACAATAGAACTCAGGAAATATCCAGGGAAATCCTGACAGTTTTCAAACCCTAACTCCGCTAGCGTTTTTGTCATAACTCCTAGCTCGCTTGTCCAATTGATGCTTCCTTTTACAAGTTGTAGTAGAAACCAATACAAAACTTTTGATATAAGAACCATGCCCAGATTCATCACCAGTAGCTGTCAGATTCAGAGTTTCCGAGAGGTAGTGAAAACTGTTCTTGACGCGGTTTTTGTGAAACATCTTGTAATAGATTGGGCTCATGAAACACCTTAAATATCACTCTATAATCAATTTATATGACGTTTGTGAATATATATAGTGGTTTTTGTGGTTCATGCTCAATAATTTCATGTTTGAGATGTTCTAACCAAATATGCCTGGAACCTCTCTAATTTTAGGGGCAGAATAACCAAAATCAGAGAGATGGGCTTGTTAGAGAAGAAACAAGAGTTACCATTGATTTTCATATGGATAGTATATATCCCCATACTGAAAACCGTGAGCTCCCCTTCGTGTACTTTTTGAGGATGATGCTCCTACTGATGTTGATGTGCAAAATGGTAATGCAGCAGGGAATGTGCTAGTTGAGTATCCTGACACGAGTATTGTTTTTGATTCTTCTTCAGTAGGACCTTCCCAGGGTACTCACGTGTTGGGGGTTTGCTGTTCCACCCATTTATGCTGAGAGGAGATGGTTTATCGGAATGAAACTTCTGGAGTCATCTTTGAAGAATGGAAGGAAGTTGTTGACGCCAAGAGTTCTGGTATGAATATCACATGGGTCCGTCACCGTATGGGATCCATGCAAAGGTGAACTTGCTAGGCAGTGACCAAGGCCAGAGAAGAGGTTAAAACGCTTTCCTAGGAATTGGATTTTACGGTAAAGACTCTTAGAAGGATGGTGGCAGGGACTGAGCCAACTTTCAAGGATTTTTTCTAGTTTTATAATTTTTATGAAGCACATTTATGTTTTTTCTTTTAGGATTTTGAGTAGGTAGGCTTTTGACAAGTTATTTTTTTGGAAAGGGATAGGCTTTATTATTATAATAATCTTTGAAATGGATAAAGATATTTGAATTGACTGATAAACTTGAAAGCCTTACTATGAATGCAGAAATATTACAATCATTTGGAGGAAATATAAATATTGCATGAAAATAGGGAAATATTTGAAGTAAAATAGTGAAGCACTCAAAATTTGCAAGCTTTGAGCCACTTGCCATGAATCACTACTCTTTCTGGGTTGTCACAGTGTGTCAGCTTGTGGTGATCACCTAATAGAGTCTCAGTAATTATGTAAGGTTCTTCTTCGATAATTAGAGGAATTGATGCAAGAAGTTGTTCCTTCTTAGTAATTTTCAGAACCATGTCTTTAATTCGAAAAGGTCCAGACTTTAGCATCTCGTCTGAAAAGCCTTTTCCCAAGGGTTGTTGATGGTGTTTCTTCTCGTAACCAGAAGCAACTTGACTCGCGAGCAACTCACAAATCTTCTTATTTTTAGTAAAAGCAATTTTCAACCACTTTATAAAATATTAAAACGGATCATCTTTGCATTCACATCTTCTAGCCATGACATAGTTGTCGTCTAGTCGGAATCCCCAGGTTCTGACAGGATAGGGGGTCACTGATTGAGAAGCGGGACTTACTTGGGCGAGTTTTAGAGTCCGAATTGAATCTCCAGGCTTTATGAGAAGTCCCCAACTATATTTCTTATCATTCGTGTAGACCATGTTCTTCAAGGGAGGCTTGACTTGAACGAGAGTATTTTCAGCAAGAGATAAATATTTACCGGATACAACATGATTGGGAGTAGTAAAAATATCCTTGTGTTGTTCCTTCGAGAAGTAAAGAAGTTCGCATATGTACTCCATCAAGAATTGAACTTTTTGATTGATAGGTTATCCGGAAAGAGTGAAATTTCTGATATGGAGCGGATTCCTGTGTAGGTCACCTTATTTTATCTTCTTTTTAAAGATACGTTTCAAACCATTACATTTATCGGTAGGATGATTGAAGAATCAGTGAAAACTATAATAAATTGGATCTTACATTTCTTAGGCTATTGGTGGACGTTGCACAGGTGGTAATTTGATGACGCCGTCTTGTATCCAGACTTCCAGTAACTCGAGGACTTCCTCCAAAGGAAAAGGAAAGTCTGGGAAAATTAGGTTTGGCTTCGTCCCTTGATACTATTGTTGTTGCTTCTGTCGTGAAGTCTTGGCCAGACCTTAGGACGGGACCATCCTTGGGATGGTGCTGAGACTGAGGTTGGATCTGACGGGAAACGCTTGGTTTGTAACGCTCGCTGAGATGGAGCTTTCCTCTTGACTTAATTTATGGAAGTACCTATCGATGGTTGGATAATATATTGCTTGTTGATCAGTCGTCTTTTCCCACAGGTACATCCATAACTTTCTTCTCTAGCAGGCCTCGTTCTTTCTAGTGGGGCAGAAGTAGTTATCATTGATCACTTAGCGACTTCCTGGAGTTCAATAACGATTTGTAAATACAAATTCTCTAACAAGGTTTTGCATACTGGAACGCTCTCATTGTAGGGATGTTGATTGCAATATGAAAAATCCGGTGAGTCTTCCTTTTGGGTTTGAGAAAATTATTTTGAGTCTTCATAAAAAACAAAGTTAACATTCTCCATGGGGAGAGTACGTTTTGTTCCTTCGGTAAACGATCTGTTAAAATTCTTAAAAAAGGGATAATCTCGTTTTGGATCTTGATAATATCAACTTAATTTGATAAGACATCATTTAATATTTGCCTCAGATCATCCATAGTGGTTGGTTTTTCAGCATATATGGTCTCCCAAGGAACTTGACCACGTAGGAAGAATTCTGGAGTAACTGGAGAAACTCCGCCGATACTGGAAGACATGGAATTGAGATTGAATGTTTCTGAACCATTCGTAGAATCAAACATCTTGAAAATTGAGAAATGGATTTTGTAACCGAGAGGTTGATCTCTCAATGTGGTCTGGTCGCCAATTGTTTTAGGGTAAAAACAAAAGTACCGCAAAATCGTACTTTCATGTATGTTCGAAAGATCAAGCTCCAACAGGACGAGCCTAAACAAAGAAATGGTCGTTCACGTCCTGCTTCGATCACAAAGGTGGAAAAAATCGGTAGCTCTTAAGGGAGGGAAGAAAAAAAAGTTGAGAAATATCAGTGTGATAGGTAACTTTGTGAAGAAGAAAAGATTCTCTGAGATTAATCGCTAATTTTTTATGTTTAGTTTCTCTTCACTTGTTGTCTTGTTCTTAGAATGAATGAGAACTATCTATTTATAGTTCAAATGAGACACACTAATTTCTCGTAAGTCGTGGAAGTTAGAAAGAGGTGGAGAAGTGATGATTGTGGAGGTTGTAGTGGGGTGGTGTCCAAAAGGTTAGGAAGACCTGTCATACCACTACTCCTCATCCTCTCAACTGCTTTGTAACCGCCCATTACTTGTTACCTTCTTGTTCATGGATGTGTTGCCACAACGCACGATTGTCGTAGACCGCCAGACCAATACCTCAATGAGAATCCCCCATGTGTTGTATTTGATATCTTATGAAAATAGTGGAGCCATAAGCCACCATTGTTTTGATTAAGTCAAATCAGGTCAAGTGACTTGCTAAGCTAGTAAGGAAAGTTGTGCAACCCACTGGATTGATAATCAGACTGATTAGTGTCGAGTTTGGGAAGTTCAGTGGTCATGTACCTTCTTGGGAGTAACATGGCACATTTAATAGCTAAGTATTAGCTCATAAGTGACTTAGCGTAAGCCTGAGAGGCACTTGAGGCCAAATATTATAAAGAGCTTCTTAAGCAAGAAAACCTATTAGAAAACCATATAAGATTTGGTATTAGACCAATATTGAAAGAAGGGGGTATTTCTAAGGGAAATGCTTGCGCCAAAATCAAGGAGGCATTTGCGTTAAGGAATACGCTAAGGCCATGAACGCTAAAGCTATGGACGTTAAGGCCAAGGCCGCGCTAGGCCAAGAAGCGTGCTAGCCAACATGCGCTAGTTATGGAGACACGCTAGGATTAGGGACCTGCTAGCCATGAAGACCCGCTAGGCTTAGGGACCTGCCAGCCATGGAGACCCGCTAGGTTTAGGACCTGCCAGCCACGGAGACCTGCTAGTCTTAGGGATCTTCCAGCCAAGGAGACCCGCTAGGCTTAGGGATATGCAAGCCAAGAATACCCGCTAGGCTTAGGGATATGCAAGCCATCGAAAGACGCTAGGATTAGGGACCTTATAGCAATGGATACGCGCTAGGCTTGAGACACGCCAAGCATGGAACGTGTTGGCCAAGGTAAGGACACTACAACCAGTAGGGAGCGCATCAGCTAACGGACGCGCAAAGCATGGGACACGCTAGGCTTGTGGTGTATCAGGGATGGGCGCTAAGCTAGGGACGCATCATACCTGGAATGCAAGGCCAAGTGCGCTAAGCTAGGTCGAGATACGTTAGCCATAGTTGTTGGCGCTTTTGGCGCTATGCTTAGCGCTTTTAGTGCTAAGGTGCTAAGGCCATGGTCATTACTAGCTGAGATGCTCGCACCATGGAGGCTTTCCCGAGGATATGTCAAGCTAACATATGCTTGGATAATAGGAGTTAGTGCTTTTAGCGCTAGGGATAGCGCTATGGTGGTGAACTAGCGTCGTTCTGGTGCTAAGCCAAATAGCTGGTGCTAACTTGGTGTTGATAGGAGAAAGGTTAGGGTTAGCCTAGCTCAGAGGCTTAATGCCTCTTTTGAGGCATTGCTTCTTGATTGTGGCGCGTCCGAGAGGAGTGGCGCATAATTTGTGGCCTATATTTAAGCAAAGTGCTATAATAGCATATTTAAAGCTCAAAAGAGCAATTTGAGACGAGTTCGTTGTGAAAAAATCGTTAAGATAAAGTGTATTTTGAGGTTTAAGCATTAAGCATTAGCTACTCCCGCATTTGATAGATGTTACTGGAAAATTGATGCGCATTCGAGGCAAGTTCAAGGAATTCAGCCGTGGAATTTATGCAACTTGAAACTATCTCTATACGGCATGAATATTATGAGTATTGAGAAGGCTGCAAGGCCTGTAGTTGTTTGTAGAGACTGTATTCTTAATTCGCATACGAAATATATAAGTAGAAATACAGTATTTTGTGACTCAATTTGTTCTATATTAGTCGGCCATCCATCTAGGATCTTGAGCCTTATTATTTAGACTACATGGTCAATATAAAACACTTGTAGCTATTTGTAAATAATGTATTCTTAGTTCTCCTGCGGAATATAGATAGAAATACAATATTTCTTGTTTTGATGTGATGTCAGAAATATGTACGCAAATATGTCATTGTCAAAAATCACCATCTACACCTACAAACACATAAAATAACACAATGATTACAAAATTGAGTACTAATAATATAACGAATTGAGAAAAAATTAGTCACAAAAATGTGTCTATCAAATACCCTCAAAAATTATTATTTGCTAGTTCTCGAGCAAATCTAATCTAGAAAATAAAAATCTAACTCACTTTCGTAGGAATCACGACTACACTTAGCATGTACAGCTAGCCGTTAGACTCCTAGGTGACCCTAGATGACGAGTGTTGTCTTGTGAGGGTTTACAAGAGGTATACCCATAAAACCTTTACTCCAAACCCTAGCTACTTGTGAACGATTGAGGATAAACACTAAGCCTGCTATTTAGTTATCTTTTACCATGTATGGATCGAATTGTTGTACACGAGTTTGCACTCAACATACTAATATTTATACAAGAATTGAAAACTCTACTCATATAGTCATACAATCCACGATACTCAGAATCTATCAAAGTTCTATTACATAAATAGATTTAGAAGATGGATATGGAGATAATGAAGTTTGCACATGTTGACTAAGGTGAACGGTGTTTCCCATAAAATATGTATAAACATCAGTACGAGGATGAATCCTAATGGATTGAGATATGCTCTCACTGGTCTTAATCCTAATATTAATATCGACTCAGCTGGTATATACAAGGGCCCCAATGTCGATTTATTGAACATAGTTACAATTTTATTTTATTTAATTTTTATTTAATTTTTTTTTTGGGTCTAAATAAAATACAATAATGGAAACTGATCTCAAACACTCTATTTCATCCCAACGCGGCAATAAGGCAATACTAGGGCCCCACCAAATCACTTAGAGAAACACATAAAATTGCAAAAAGAAAAATAGAAAATGATATGGTCAGGATTGACTCCGAGATATGGTGACGACTAGGGCTGTCAATCTTTATCCGAAATCCGATATCCGTTTCCGATAATCCGGGATCCTATAGGATATTATCCGTTATAACGGATATCGGATATCGGATACGCATATTCTTATCGGATATTGAAGGTTAACGAAACGGAACCGGCTAAGCCATTATCCTATATGATATTATCCGTATCCGATAAGGGTGTAACTGAAGTGTAAAAAAAAAGCTAAAAAGTTAAGTGTTCTTCCTTCGAGTCCCCCGAGTCTCAATGCTTCTCCATGATTCTTATCTAAATGTACTGAAACTGTATCATCATTGTCTACACATTAGGATCAAGATTCATTAGAAAGTATTAAAGTTTTCAGTAAGTTTTCAGTTTTTTCTTTTTATGTTACATTTTGCATTTTATGTTTCCTATCGGATATTTATCGGATATTATCGGATATCCGATAACCTTAACAAAGCAAAATCGGATATGAAGGTTAAATGTCCGTCGGATATTATCGGATACCGGATATCCGATAAGCTTATCGGATATCGGATACGGCTGAGCCGATATCCGTTCCGTTAATATCCGTTGACAGCCCTAGTGACGACTATCATGTTATTTCTAACACTTGATCTATGCATACTTTAATTAATATACCATTTTGCTAGGCACACCAACTCCTACAACCAAGAGGTCTGTTTCCATCTACTTAAATTTGTTAGTGTCGTCCTGAATTGACATAAGTTTCTAGACTTTGGAGTTTCATATTGCCACTAAAAGGATCTCCCTTTACCCCAAACTTTAAATCTAACATTTTCCTCAGTGTTCTAAAGATAAATGATTAAAAGTATGAACAAGGAGAAACTGTTATCACTTGAAGGAAAGGAGTAAAGAAAAGATATTACCGAGTCGAATGAGCATGGGTTACCTCCTAGCAAGTGCTAAGTTTAAAGTCTTCATCCAGACTAAGAAAGGATTAGTCACCTCATAAAATCATATAACAACATCCGGAACAACTGCGGGTCATCTGAATCAAATAGTACTATCCCAAATATAAGGAAACTGCAACATGGCAAGAAAGTGAAAAAACAGAGCACAACCTTATCCTTATCTAGTGTCTTGTTTAAGACAACTACATTTAGTTGTGGTTCAGGTTCATGCTTTGTAAAAGAGTTTAGGTAAATCTCTATGGGATGGATTTCCTCATTTGCAGAATCCGGAGGATCAGGTTGTAGAGTCTGGAAAAACTCAACTAAGAACTTAGAATCACATAATAATAACCAGAATAATTATGGATCCTCAAAGTCAATCAGATTTGAATCACACAGTTGACTATAATGAAAGTGGTAGTCATTCTTAAGCATGTTGATTCTAATTTCCTAAAGTAATTAGGATTAGTCCCAAAACTTAATAACTGACACATTTGAAACTCATACGTTCCCACAATTGGAAGAAAATTTTTTGGTGGGAAAACAAATTCAATCTTGATATTATCGCCTGGGTAAACCACATCAACCATAGGATGGGTTTCTAACAATACTGAACTTCTTTCTGGATATGATTAGGTCCAGGAAATCTAGTATTAAGGTGATCATGTAAAATGGTAGAGGTGCATATGTCAAGTCCAAGGGGAGAGATCTTTATAGAAGTCAAAGGTGAAACACATGGAAAATGATAATCACCCCCAAACTTAGAATTTTCTGTGTCTCTAGATAGACTAGTCACAATTTCCCTAATTTCTAGATCATCATATTCCTGAAAATAGTCAATTGCTTCTTCTAGGTTATAATCAGGTGGTGCATCCTCACTCATATTTAAAATCTCGAAGAGTCTATCTTCTCTATCTAAGACTATTGTTTCTAAATCGCTGGACTCCAAAGCAGTATTCTCAAAATAAACCCGTTCCTCTAAACCATCATCGGCTTCAAAACAAGGAAATACTATATCGTCTAAAACAGTGATATCTCTAGTCAAATCATCTTCCTTTTGAATAGGTGAATAATCATTAAAATTATTAAGATTTGAACCAATTTCATCATGAAGCCAATTGGAGTGAAATTTCCTCGTCATTATGACTACGAATTTCTTCATCAACAATATTATCATAATCATAAAAAATAAAGATGGTCGAACTCATCTAAACTTGAAGTATTACCAATTCTAACCTTATTCTCTTGACTAGGTGAATAATTATCGTGGGTAGCACTATATTGGCAATTAAGATCATTTTGAGCAATATACATCGTTGCAAAACTTTCCTTCATATCTAAATCAAACCTATATGTCATCTCAGCTAACTGCTTGAGGGATTCTTCCAGAGAAATACTTGGATCATAAGGAATCCTAGGTTGCAACTGCTTGAGGGTATCTTCCAAAGTCGAAGAACTCGTATTTTTCCCATTTTCCCGTTCACATGACTGGTGCGCGTACGAATAGTAATTGTGACCAATATGGTATGAGACATAACCTTCAAAAGGTTGGTGGTGGTTCTAACTACTATCCACATTATGGTCATAGTATGGGTACTGTCCATTTTGAAAATCAGTCGAATATTACTTGTATTGGTCTTTATAATGCCAGTTTGACATAATATAAATTTTTTTTTATCCTAATATATTTATATAAAAAAAAAATCTAAGAAAGATAAATCATAACAGGAAGGGGTTTCTAAACAAGCACAAACAGGTTGACTCGACCAAATCAAAACCTATTGAATCTAGCAAACAAAAAACATGATGGATCCACTTAGATTGTTTCTAGATAACTTATATTCTTCCAAAAGGCAACTAGTTAAAGTTTTAGCAAACCTCTTGGAACGATCCGGATTAGATTAAGTCAAAGAGGAACAGGATAAGCTCTAAAGAGCTTTGATAACCCCGTCTCTTTGGAAAAATTTTCCCTGGGTTACAAGGCGACTCTAATCAACTTAAAATAATTTTCCTGAACTTTGAGTTAGGCTAACAAAGTAACCAATACATTCCTTTTGAACGAGTTTCTTATAAGCTCGTTACCATATCGGTCTCTTTCTAGTCAAAATTTTAAGGTTTAGGTTCGCGTTTGGTAACGTGTTCCTAAAGGGGGAAAGAAGGAAACGGTGATGAAATCCGAGTCCTTATCTTGTATGGCTAGTTCTTGCCCTTTACTAGAAAAGTAAATCCGTATTCAGGTCCTCAGCATATATGCATACAAAGGCGTCCAAAAAACCCACTTATAGGGGATTCGTGGGTGGTTAGAGTCTTACCTCCCATTCCAGACGGGCGATGAACCGTTGAAGTCGACTCAGGACACCGACTCCTATGTCATTGTATGATCGAGAGAAGTATCATAAGCTCTAAGGAGCTTGAATAAACCTACCTCTTTGGCACGTTACCCTGGGTTACAAGGTGACACGAATCAATTTAAAATAATATTCCTAATCCTTGTGTTGAGCTAACAAACTAACCAATACATTACTTTTGAAATATTTTCCAATAATTTCGTTACCCTATCGGTCTTATTTCTAGTCCAATTTTAGGTTTAAGTTCGTGTTTGGTAACGTGTTCCTAAATTGGGTAATAAGGATACGGTGATGAAATCTGAAACCCTTATCTTGTATGGCCAGTTCTTGCCCTTTACTAGAAAATAAAGTTCGTTTTCAGGTCCTCAACATAAATGTATACGAAGGAATACAGTAAACCCACTAGCAAGAGATTCATGGTTTGATCGAGTTTTACCTCCCGTTCCAGACGGGCGATGAACCGCTGAAGTCGACTGGGGCCACTGACTCCTGTGTCAGTGTACGAACCCAAGAGGCCGAGACAATATCATAATTGTCGTCTTTCCCTGTGCATTTTATATTTAACTACCCTTTCTTAGGGTTTAAAATAATAAAAATAATGTCCCAAAAATGTCCAAAGTCCAAAAAAATAAAGTCCTAAAATTCCAAAAATAAAAACCATAATACAGTTTCTAAAATTAAAAGAAATAAAACCCTTAAATTGAAATTAAATTAAAAATAAAATAAAATCTTTGTCTTTTTTTTCCGTTCTTTTCGCCTTATCTTTGACCCAAGTCCTTCATTAACCACTAAAATCTTTGGCACAACTTTCTTTTCGATCCAAAACCTGTAGCAAATAGAAAAATACCTAACAACGTAAAATCGAACAAAAGAAGAAAAATCTAAAAGATAAAACTACTAGTAAAAAACAAAAACTAAACCTAAAAACAAATTAAATCTAAAAAAAAATCTAAAAAAAAGTCCCCGGCAGTGGCGCCAAAAACTTGATCGTTTTAATAGAAGTGATAAAAATAGTTCGTTCATTAAGACATGTGAAGATTTGTTTTTGACTTAAATTCTAATGCTAAAATAGAAAACTCAATTAAAAGTTGATTCAAGGATATAGAGAAAACTGAAACTAAAGATTCCATCATTAACCAATTTTTAAGTGATTCATTTAATAAAAATAATCATACAACTCCAACATTCAAATTGATTCTAAAATATCGCCTATAAGTAGATTTTCAAAATAATAGTTGTAAATGGAAATCATGGAACATCAAGAGCCCTAGAATGAGCATGAACCATCAAAAGAAATCATAACTATTTAGTAAAAATCATATAATCAATTTCAATTCAATGCAAAAATCATTAAAAAAATTTATAAGAATTAATTAAATAGAAATTACCACTTTATTATTGGAAAAATAGCTTCCTTTGTTGCCTCAGTAATGGGATTTATCTCCTCATAGTAACCACTCTCTCAAAATAATTGTTCATAGCTCACAAGTGTTACAAGAAGAGAAAAATAAAAATAACACACAAAACAACTATGTATATAAGTGTTGCAATTACTGATTTTTGTGTTGCTAAAGAGAGAAATTTTCACAGTGAATAAAAGACTCGTTCTGGGAACTGTGAAGGAGAAAGAATAAGCAACGGTATTTGCGACTGTCTTTGGCTGTAGTCTGTTCTTCTTCCTTTTCTTCAACTGAAAATATTTTCTCTCTCTGAATTTTTTCTTCTTGGATATGGATAATCCTTTCTGGCTCGACTCCATCTCTTTTTATACACCATAGTTCCATAAATCTCTGAAATATCCTCACAAAATCTTGTTCTCCTTTTCTTCCAAGTTGCGAACTTTCTTTGTTCTCCTTTATCTCTTACGCGTCTCTGCAGCTGTTGAAAAATCTCCCAACGAGATATAATGCAATACTACGATAGTATGTTTACCCAAATCTCAGATAACTTCCAAACAAACCACAAAATCCCAAGAATATCTCTTCCATTTTTTATCGATAAAAACATGGAAACTTCATTTTTCTTCGAAACCAAACCCCTTACAGATCCTATTTCACTGTAACATGATAATCCTAGCTCAAATCCGAGAGAAACTCCAACTATATCTCTTCAAAAATCTTTCCAGAAAGTTATGCAGAAGTGAAACATATTTTCCCTTAAAAATTCAGTTGAAGAAGATGGAGTGCCCCTATCCGAAATTTGGGTGCCTTTAGAAATTGTGTTGGGTGCCTTTTTTAATTTTCCTGGGTGCTTTTATCAGTTTTTTTGAACTAATTTTTCCACAAATGTTTATTTCCCAAAAATACTTACAAACACATAAAATAATACAATGAGTACAAAATTGAGCACTAATAATATAAATAATTGAGAACAAATTAGACACAAAAATGTGTCTATCAAGTTTAACAATACGATTTTGTGAAATAGATATTATTTCAAGAAAAGTTTTCCTGAGAAAGTAGTGGATGGTAAGATGTGAATGAAATAGGTTGTTCTCGGGTTTAGAATTTTAACTAAGAAGGTATTTGGAGGTCCTCCAATAATATTTATCTCGTTGGTATTACGGTTTCTGAAATCGTGGGAAATATCTTTGAATGGTTTGTGGAAGGAAAGTTTAAAATTTTGTATATTCTGAGGAAAGAATGGTAAGCTGGGATTGAAAGAATTCTGGCTAAAATTTCAGCAAGAATTACGATAAGAAATTCTCTGATCATATTTTGAAAATTTAGGAGGAAAAAATAATTTTTTGAATTTTAAAAAATGTTTGATGGAGAGTTTGATGAGATTGATGAATGAGGTTTAATTTTCAATGATCTACACCATGAGAAGAAATCTTCAATAGTTTACTATGAACCATCTTGGAGGTGATGGTTAGCACTACTTCTTCTTCTTTTTTTATAGAAAAACTTAGGAAAAACGCCTAAGAGGCTTCCCAATTATCAACTCTATGAATGATAGAGAGATTGTTTAGAATCATGGTAATAGGAGAGACATCCTCCTGATCAGTTATAATAATAGCATAATAGTTTAAGTTGAATCTTCCTTGCACATCTTGTTGATATAACAAATTGAAACGCACCAAGATCTCCATGTTTTCAGATTGGATTTCCACATTCGAGCAAGCTAAATCTTTGGCCATTTTAGAGCTAAATCTGCCCCCTTTGCTTTTCCCCACTCTCCATTGTATCCTGGAGTTCCTCTAGCCCCATAGTAGGTGCCTGAAAAATTATAAGCAATAAGTCCATTAAAAAACCTACCAGTCTCATGATTCTGCAAAGTGCAGATTTTGATACTGTCCCCAAAACATCCTGGAGTTTGATATGAATGTAGACTTTGGGGATCCTGATTATCGTTAGTATTATACATCACATTTTTAAGAATATGGTTTAGAATATTGTGCACATTATGATGAGCTCACATATGCTACTTAATGTGCTCAACAGTCTGCTGCACATTTAGAACTTTGTGATTAAAGATATAATCACATCTTGCTTTCCAGATAAGCCAGCAATTAGTGGCATGCACAAAAATTTGCACAACTAAGCCCATGTTTTGTTGGAACCAAGAGTGCAGCCAATCCAGGAACATAGTGTTGTTCCCAAAATTCCCATGGTTAGGACCATATAGCTCCTGCCAAACTGTAGTTGCGGCCGGGAAATTGATGAATAGATGGTCATATCTTCCTTCCTACTTTTGCAGAATTGACATATGGGATCAATATAGTGCAGAATACTTACATTATTAGCATTAGTGGAAAGAATCTTGTGACAGCATTTCTAGAGAAACAAATGGATAACTTATAAAGATGCCAAAGCCTTTTCCATGTTGGGGAGTGATGGTCATTCATGTATTTCAAATCAACTTTAGCCTTGTAAAGAGAATTCACTGTGAATTTTCCTATATTAGAAAAATTTCGTTGAATCTGATCATCCTCGCTAGGATGAGTAACAACAACTTGTATTTTCCTAGCAGTTTCAGGAGAAAACCAGTTTTCAATTTTATTTGTGTTCCAACTTCCATCATCAAGGAGAAGGTGCTCTAGTCTTTGGAGATCAGGGGGCAGTTGTCTGGTGTTTGGAGTTGAGCATTGTCCATCCACCTGTCATCCCAGATGTTGATTTTCTATGCATTTCTAATTCTCCACCTGCTATAGTTTTGGATATTACCAATGCCTTCCAGAATGCCTTTCCATATCCAAGAGTCTCATATTTTTGGTTTGATATCCATGTTGAGGATGTTCTTTCCTTCAAGATATTTAGCATCCATAAGTTTACCCCACAAGGAATCCTTATCAGTTTCCAGTCTCCAACCTATTTTAGTTATCATGGCGCAATTTAAAATCTCCATATTCATAAAACCCAAGCCCCCCATGTCTTTTGGTTTACAGGTGGAGCTCCAAGCTTTTGGATAATACCCTTTAGGATGTTCAATATCTTTTCCCCATAAAAAATCTCTTTGAATTTTGTTTAAATCCTGGAAAGTTTGCTTAGGAAGTTTAAAGAAACTCATCTGGTAAATGATGGATGTGGAAGTAATTGTGTTTATAAGGGTAGCCCTTCCAGCAGGATTTAACTGCCTATTTTTCCAGCTTGCCAGCCTGAGTTTAAGCTTCTCCACACAAGGCTTAAAATAAATAATTGTACTCCTACGGGGTCCCAGATATTTATCATATAGGGCAATCATTTGAACCCCCATAATGCTGTTAGTATGATTCCCCAGGTTATCATCAGTATTCTTGCTCAAGAAGATTCCATATTTTGAGAAATTAATCAACTTCCCAGAAGTAGAACCAAAAATAATAAAGACGTCCACCAAATTCTGACTTTCAGTCTTGTTAACTTCGCAGAAGACCATGCAATCATCCGCAAAAATAAGGTGGTTGATTGGTAGGGCATTCTTGCATATTTTTATACCATAGATTAGACCCAAACTTTCAGCATGAATAAGATGTGAGATCCTATACTTTTGTTCGGGTTTAACTAAACCCATTAGTTCAATTCTAAGCTCAGAGATCCTAAAATTCTAAAACTCAAGTGCCTTTAACACTCTTAGGTTATCCCTTAATAAATTTCATTAGCTAATAAAGAAATTTGCCTTAACTTAAACTCTTGGGTGTTATAATATGATACATGCATATTGAGCACATGTCAAAC
>JAJJMC010010584.1:4497659-4552576 GCA_023531435.1 Papaver californicum
TCCCATTTACTACTGCAAAGATTTCATAATCCATGACTGCATTCTGCAGATTTTAAATCTGGAACAGCTGACTCATTTAAGTGTTTCCTATTATCCGTATATCGAATGAAGCTGAATTTTTGGTATGTTATTTAGTATTCTGTATGTAACTTGCTGTAAAATTTTCAAAGAAATCTGATCTCTGTAGGTACCCGAATAAGCTGTGTTACAGAGTCTCTAGGTACAAAATTTGGTTAGAACATGGATAGGTTTGATACCTCTAGTTTTGAAGTTAGGTTGAACAGAATTAATTTATTTTTGGATATGATAAACCCATTTACATGATGATACTAGTGTAGAAATTTCAAAGCAAGTTGATCTTGGGAACTTCCCATAATAGGCAATGTTCTTCATATTCGACTGTAGGATTGAATCCTGAACTGTGCATATAAAATATGTCATTACTTGATATCTAACCGTCACTTTCAGTTTAAATTTTTATAGCATGTCCCTGATGTAGTTTTGAAGGTATGGTTAAAATTTCATCATGTTTCTATAAGTATAAGACATGTTTTGACATGGACATCAGACTATGTTCCCAGGACATATTCCTGAATTTTCATGTATATGGTTGAAGTCTTGTATTATGTTTGAATGTGTTGAACAATTTGGATGTTTTATATAGTTGATATTATATATATTGCATCTTGTAGAGCTAAATTGAATGTGTTGGAGCTTATTTAAGAGCTGAATTCTTATTTGATAGCTTGTTATTCGTCGAAGCTATTCCGTGTTAAACTATTTGTTGAGAGGTCAGGTCAACAATAGCTATCGCGCTTGTGAGTACCGATGGCCTGAAACTGTTGTGTCTATGAAATCATGTTTACTTTAGTTTAAAATAAGATTGTATTGTCTATTTGGCTATTAAATTTTATGTGAATTAGGGTGGTAAATTTATGTTATAATTTTGAAATGGTATGTCTACATAAGTAGTATGTAGCTTTAAAATTGTAGTGACACTTCATCATGAAATCTCGATTCCGCATACAACTGAGAACTAGAATGTACACTCTCTAGCATTGTTATTATTAACGTAATGGATGATTTATATCAAAAACTCTTGTGTATGATCTATATTGTAGTCTATTGTTGACTTTAAGTTGCAGGTACAGGAACAAATATAGATGATGGTATCTTGTTCATCAATGGATAGATGCCAAGATGATTGTTGGTGATGGGATGTGCTAGGGATAGTTGTTGCTATGCAACTCATACTATCCATATAATCTAACTTACTGTTACATCTAAAGATAGTTAGTGCCTTGGGTAAGCAGTTCATACTATCTTAGAGATTGTTGCTGCTACAACAAGCAGTTCATACAATCTATATAAGAGATGATTGCTAACAAAATAGGATAGTTCAGATCATCTAATAAGAGATAGTTACTACCAGAGAGGGTAGTGCATACTATCTAAACCGAAGATGACGAACTACGGTCGTGCTTGATCCCTTCTAGCTAAGGAGAGGGTACGTAGGCAGCCGATATGCGGTTCAGCACAACCGCTTAAGGTTGTTCATATCGTCGGGAAAGGGATGGTTGCGGCTTGGCAGTTCATACCATCCATTCGGAGATGATTGTAATCTTGACAGTAAGAGGTAGTTGCAGTACTGGATGTTCATACTAATTTGAGAAATGATTGCCACTTCTTAGAGGTTGTTCATATCATCTAATGAGAAATGAAGGGTGATGGTTGTTGCCATTTAGAGATAATTCATATCATCTGAGAAGGGATGGTTATTGCATATAGTGGCAGCTCATACCATCCATCTAGAAATGATTACTAACTCTTTTGAGTAGTTCATATCATTTGAAAAAGATAGTCTGTTGAGCTTGACCTAGTACTGTGAATTTCCAGGCCCACTGGGGATCTCACCTACAGGTGGCTATCCGAAAGACCGTCGTTGGAACGGTGGTAGACAACGAGACTGATCATCCCCGTCCGTCGCTGGAACGGTGTGTGTTATCAGGCCTGCTAGCTCCCACTTACGAGTGGCAACCCGGAAGACCATTAACTGTAACGATGATCGTTAGCTGTAATGGCGGCAAGAGATCCTCACAGTAGAAGCGATGGAAATTATTTTTCGGACTCGATGACCCTTACGAAATTGTGGACTCTTTTGGTATACCGGGGTATACAGTATATGACGTATGCTCAGAAGGTCCCAATTGACTTCACGACGGTATAAAGGATGATTGGTAATTCATATCATCTGTTGGTATCGATAAATATCAAAAATGATATCAAAACTGTAAAGCAGTTGGAAGGATTCGATGACCCTTGAAATATAAAAGTTATAGTTGCATGTTTATAGAGCATTTTGAATTAAATCGATGAACATTTGCTTGGTAAGATCGAATTGGTTTAAAAAAATTAAAAGTTCGGTTTCTCGAGTGGTGTATGGGAAGTTGGAATTGGCCTAATGGACCGAAACCCGACCCATTGGAAGCAAAAAAAAAAAAAATCCGGTCCGTCACATAAGATTTCTTGAAAGGGCTTCCATGCAAAATAGAAATAAGTATGAAGATAAAAGGTCACCTTGCCTGAATCCTCTGGAGGGTTTGAAATACTTGCCTGGTACCCCCATTCACCAAAACAACAGAGCTAGTAGTGGATATACATTAGGAAATTTTATCGCACCACTTATCATCAAAGCCTATCTTTTTCATAATAGTTAGAAAAAAATTCCAGTTCACTTTATCAAAGGCTTTAGCCATATCAACTTTCATTCCCATAGTGCAATTGTCCCTTTTTTTTCCCTTCCTTTGTTCCTCATATGGTGAACAAGCTCATGGACATGGTGAAATGGTTGGTAAATAAGTTGGCTACTGATTTAGAAAATATTAGGTATATAGAAAGAAAGATTCGTTCCACGGGAGGTTATTGTTGTTATTCAATTTCAATTTCTTAAGTAGAAAGGGGGGATTTTTCAGAATTTATGAAAGTAATAAAAACTAATACAACAGCAAAGTAAATAGTTGAAAGTAATCAAGAGTTGAGAATATATTGGTTAAGGTATTGTATTATTCACAAACATGTATTTGTATCAATAACTAGAATTGGTATTTAATCTCTCATTATCAAAAACCCTAGAATACCTTGGTCGCAAGAATATCCCATTTATTTCTGAAAATCAGCACAAACATATTAAAAGATGCGAATATGAATTCTACCTAGAAAACAATGATAGGATTTTAGAATAACCTATTTATAATAACTGCAATCGCATGGTGTCTATAATGTAGACAACGACAAGTACGGGTCGAACCCACAGGGAGCGGGGACAATACTGCAATCAATATTCTTAATAATAATATCAGAAATAATATCTTTTGATTTCTTTTAGAAATTCTAATGAACGAGAAAATAATAAAATAAACTAGCTAAAATATATAATGTGATCAAGTAGAGAGAACACTAGGGTTTTCGGTTTTCGCCAATTTGATATATAGAACTCACATCTAATGTCAAAAATTATTGTTTCACCACTGTAATTTTCTTCGCTTCCAAGTTGACATTTCTCAAGAATTTCTTATCGATCGAAAAGTATATCCCATCTAATGTTACTAAGCATTGCATATCAATTTAAAAACATAAACAATCAGTAGAACTATCTAACCAATATATAGCTTCAAAGAATCAAATATCTATTTGTGAGCATACACCGTCAAAGAATCTAATCCAAGAACGACATATCAAACGGAAAGAATATATGATCAAATCTACTATTTATGCAATAATTAACCAAGCTAACAATGACGATAAATTACTAAACATTCAAATCATTTATTTATGAGTTTTCCATAATCAAAATTGGTTTCTACCCAAAATCCTAATCACAAAATCTAGGAAAACATGGAGATGGATTTCTTATAACCCATAAAAATGAATACAAGAGTAAAATAGAAAGGGAAAGATTAAACCCTTTTTGTGCAATATCCTATCTCCAGCCGTCAGACTTTCTCAAACTCTGTACAGACAAGATTTGCCTCCACCGAAACCCAAAAAGAATATCCAATCACAGACAACCTCTTTCTCTCCTGGCGCCTAAGTCTTCTTTATCTTCTAGCCTTCTCTGATTTTCTTTTCTGTGATATATGTCATTATTTGTCTCTGACTCACTTTCCTTCTCCACCTACTCTACGCCTCTAACCCGCTCTCTCTCTTAGCTCTCTTCCGCCTACCCTATTAATCAATTACCTAGGCTCTTCTTCCTTCTAGCTTTCCTTCTCTCTCTCCCAATATCGATCCACTCTCACGTCTCCATCAGCATACCAGCCGTATCGCCCTTACTCTCCCTCGGTCCTCTCTCCCCCAACCCTCAAAAGAAAACCTAAAGAAGAGTCCACAATCAACTTCAATCTCTTCTCTCTTTGTACTTCTATTTTCTATGTTATCATATCAAACCCTTCACATGCATCCAAATTCATCCTCTCCACACCTGTTGCCACGTCACCTTCATTCTCTTTTATCTTTGATTCTACACGAATTTTTCCATTCCTTGATCTGACGTCTACCTAGCCTATCCAAGTCTTAACTGAACCCTCCATCTCCTGGTAATTTTTCTATCTTTTCTTTTGCTATCTCCAGCTGTCAGAAATGTCAAGGACAAAACCTCCATCAGCCACGTCTCCAATCATGTCTAGACTCGTCCCTAACATAGCTCAGTCCGGTCCATCTCCTGTTACCGTGTTTAGCTCATAGCTTTGTATTTTATGTGAACCACCTATAAAGCAATAAAATGGTAAAATTAATAAATTGTGAGTACTAGAAAATATAAATTTAGCAGTAAAAATATATAAATTAAGTGTCTATCAAATAACCCAACGTGTAAAAAGCACTAATCAAGTTTAATACTCCATAAGCATTAATTTTTGTGAAATAAGGTTAATCAATGTAATTAAACGTGGAAAACGTACTAATTCAATTTAACAAAGGTTATGATTCATATGTGTTTGCTAGGATGAATCACTACAAGCAACAACCACGCTTATACTACTTGAAATCAGAATTCATCAACTTTTTCGTATTGAAAACCCTAATTTAGAGTTAGATTGATTCCAGACTCAACCAACAAAGTGTTCAAATCATGCAAAAGTTATAAAAAGTGAATCACAAACGACAAATATTTAAAAAAAAATTAATATATTAATCAAATATCATGGTTGAGAAATCAACTTTAATCCTCAACCAATAAAGTAGAGATTTAGCTACTCATAGCTATGGAGTTCATACACATATTAAAATAAATAAGAAGTTAAGAATATTGCAAACCCTAGATGCTTGAAATAGAATGGCGGCTCCTTGCTCCCAAAAATAAGATGTAAAAGTGTATAGCAGTTGTAGAAGACTCTCCCTTTTATAACTCTTATTTTTTCCAAAACTAGGTCAAACTCTTCCTCTCCAGGGAAAAATCTAAGTCCAAAGTGGTCGCCTGAAATTTGGTTTCATCGTCGGAATCCGGTCATTGGAACAGTGCCGCTGGTCACCTGATTCAAACTAACATTCATCCATTAAATGTAACGTTCAAATAAAAGTCAAGGGAAGAGTCATCTACCGATCATCTGGGCGGACTCAGCTGATTTGGTTTTATTCAAATGTAATGGATTTACTCATCTGGATCAGTGAGTCAACTCGCTGGAACAGAAATCCGACCGAGTTATGTCTGTATGTAGCTGATTTCCGACCACTATGATTTTTCCTTCCCTGCATAATTTCATACATTCATTCAAATCAACCATCATTCTTTTATTAAATTCATAACATTAGTTTCTTCTCGGCTATCAGCAATCAAAATTCAGACCAAACTCCTTTATATCTTCACGATCTGAGCTGCACCACCATCATCTCACTGCAACAACACTTCATTATCGAACCCATGATTTTCTTCTAAGAAAATCAATCCCATCTCATGGCATCACTAGAACTACAAATCAGATGATACCCATCTTCCTCTTGAGCTCAATCTCACCCACAGACAGTGACACAAACCATGCCAGGCAACACTTGTTTCGGTTCACTCAAAACCCATCTTCTCAAGACCCTCTGGTATGATTATGAGAAACCTATATATAATAAACGCAATCACACGGCGTCTACAATGTAGAAGCGGAAAATACGGTTCGAACCCACAGGGAGCGAAGACAATACTGTATTCAATATTTCTAATTGACTAACCAGAAACAATATTTTTAGGAATTTTAGAAGTAAGAATGAGACAAATGAAACTAAAATAAACTAATAAAGTAAATGTACCGGGAGAATTGGTAACTAGAGTTTTTAGTATCCACCACTATTTCTATTCAATTACTGAAATGAAACATATCACCTGATTATGTATTTACTGACCGTTCTACCGACATCACCTGTTATATGTATTAGAGTCACAAATATCACTAGGGCACCCTAAGCATGGCATATCAAAAGACTAAACCAAAGCATGCACCATCAAATTGTATTAGTGAGAAAATTATAAGAAACTAAATATAGGTTCACAAATAATACTTGTCTATTCTAATCCTACCCCATCAAAGGAATTAACCCAAGCATGGAATATCAAACAATGAGAAAAATATATTTATGATCCTATTAATTAGGCAAAAAAATTATTTTATCGTACAGAATCGGTGAAGCAACAACTAGTATTTCGATTAATCAATAAACAATAATCAAGAATTAATTTATGAAAATCATAATAGTCTATTGCTCTATAAATCAATTCAATTAGCCTAAACTTGAAGTGGTTTCAACATAAAACCCTAGCTACAAAACTTAACAAGATATAGTTATGGATTTCTCAAAACCCACAAAAATAATACACAAAGGAGAAAAGAATAAACCAATATCAAACAATAGCGTCATTTCGTATTAGCTCTAAGTCTCATACACGACAACACCTTTTTTTCATTCTCTTCTCCGACTTCCACAATAAAACGAGAAGCCAGAGAGGACTCCATCCGAAAAACCTTACTGCCTCCGTCCAATCAACCCCCCCTCTTATCTGTCACCCCCTCTGTCTCTTAAACAAGACTATCCGACATAAAAGAAGACTTATCTCTTGGACTTCATGATCTAATGCCCATTTATCCCACTAACTCCTTTAATAGTTTCACTTAGAAAAACTACCAATAAGTGCTCAAAGATGCCACGTTCAAATTAAAATTTGTAACAACGATTCCTTTCCTTTAAACCATCAACCAGACTGCCAGTACTCAACCTAGGGGTGTCAATGGGTACCCGAATACCCGGACCCGACCCGGAACCGGATGAATCGGGTCCGGGTCCGGGTCCGGGACCCGTTAGCGAATTCGGACCCTATAGGGTAGGACCCGGATAGATCCGGTAGTAAACGGTTCCAAACGGGTCTACCCGGCGGGTACCCACGGGTAATCAGGTACCCATTTAGAGGGGTAATTTTGTCAAATTACTTACCATAATTAGGTCATATAAATAGGAAACTTAAATCTCATTTTCATTTCATTTACTTCTTCCGCTCACTTCATTTACTGCGGCCGTTCTTTTCTGAGAAGAAGCAGCAGACTTCATTTAATTCTTGTCTGTTTGTCCAAGAAGAAGACTACTTCACACACAAACAACTTCACTTCACCATCGTCATAACAACTACTTCACTTCATTATCTTGGAACAGATTCAAATGTTGCTGAAACAAGTTACGTAGACATCATTTATGCTCCCATAGGCCATCAAGCATCAGTGCCATCACCATCAAGTGAAGGAACTAAATAGTAAATACACCACACCAAAATGCTCTCATCACTGCCACCCGAGAAGGGGTAACCTTTTCCTTTCACCAAGCTCTTTGTGAAATCTAGGGTTGGGGATTTTCTTTTTCTGCTTGTGATTTGAGTATCTTTATTTTGTTTTATTTTTTGATTTGTTCTTGGTTAGTTGTAATGTTGTATGGTGAAGCTTTTACTAATAAGACATCTTATCAGGTAGTTTCATTGTATAACATGGAATCGTAGAGTGTTAATCTGTTTTAGTATTTATGTATTGTTGGAATTGATTTCATCTGATACAACCTTGAACTGGGTTTGTTGTTCAGTTTGTGTGTTTTGCTATTCTAGAACATCATTATACTACACTTGTTAGTTAGAAAAAAATTAAAGCCCTTTTTCTGTCTTCTTTGTATTTCTCATTTATTTTTGGTATCTTTTTGCAGCTGTGACCTTGCGAGTGCCCTCTGAACAATTGTAGCACATTAGGAGCTGACTCTTAAGCTATTAAATCCATCAAGAAGGGGTATGTCTTATTCATCTCTGTTAGGTGAAATCTTATTTAAAAGAAAAAGAACTCTATACTAATCTTATTTCAGTCGATGTAGTTGTATCAGGATTTCTTTGTGTTTTATTTTTTCTGTTCTTTCATTATGGCATTTTTGTGCATATTCTGGAATCCTTTCACTTTGTTTGGAGAAACATTTTAGAAAGTTCTACAGTAATGTTAGGTGGTTAATATTTTCATTAAGGTACTCTACACCAGATAGCTTAATAAGCATCTGCCGCAATTATTTATATCAATTCGGCATATCTGTTATGTGACTTTTTGTTGTTTTGTCAAAGTTTTGTTTTGTTTTGTTTCCTCTTCTTACTCTGTAAACTTAGCTGGCTAGTGTGAAAATATCCTTACTAATGATATGATGGTGATGGTCTTCCTCATTTACCAGCTTCACGTCTTCCTAAATCAACCAAATTGACTTGGATAACTGTGTGACTTTGTGTTCATGAAATTACGTTTATGTATTATACTTGCATTACAAGAGATAGGTTTGATCTGAGACTCTGAATGCAAATTCAAGCAGCATTTAGGAACAGTCCCCATTGTATGATAGTTTCTAAGAATAAGGTAATGGGCACCATGAATATCCTTGTGAATGAAATGGGTATTTTGTCAGTCGAATTCTAGTCTGCGAGGGTCTAAAAATGAAACTAATTCCTATGAATTCCCTTTCAACAATGAGTGAGAAATCTTTCATGATGAATTTTGTGATCAAGTATGACCATATAGAGCTATGTGTTAGCACTTTTGAAGTTTTGCTGTGATTCATAAGCTGTAGAAGTATACGTTATCCCAAAGGATATGTTCTAACTTACATTTTAGCTCTGTGTTGTTTGGTTCTCTCCCAATTAAAATTATGTTTTTAATAGTCATTACCTCTTGTCATCTATATAGATAGATATAGATCAGATACTAGTGATATACCATGGATTTACATTTTGTTCACCACAGGTTGGTCACGTAGTTTATTCCTTTAACTGGAGAAATGAACCAAAGATCAGACAATGGCTTGTTAAAATTGCAAATTGACTCTTGAAACCGTAATGAACACATTTTTCTGTCCTACTGTTGCTTGAAGGGAAATTACAAGAAGGCCAGTTCTGACTTTTATTAGTCGGCATCCTGAAACTATCCTAACTACGAGATTACAGAGAATATACTCCTATATGTTCAATGCAACATTTTTCCTGAAACTAACTACGAGATTATAGAGAAAATTCTTAAATGATTCACTCATTCAGTTATATACTGTTATGTCCTCTACTACAGTTTTGATTTGTCAAGCAGAAATACTTAAATGACTAACTGTTTATTACAGAACTAATATGCCGAAACAAAAAGGAAGTGGAGTTGGTGATCAATATACTCGTGCACCCCCAGCTAAACAACTAACTGCAGCTGGTGATTCTAGTTCTATGGATAAGTCTCCATCAGTTCCGCTAAAACGTAAAAGAACTTCAGAGGCATGGAATAAATTTGAGCAAATAGAGGAAGATGGGATAGTAGTTCAAGGAAAATGCAAGCACTGTAACCATAAGCTGAATGCGAAAAGTGCAAATGGGACAAGTAGTTTGAACAAACATTTAAAAAGTTGTGGTTTATTCAAAACAGAACAGAAGCAACTTAACCAAATATTCTTGAAAGCTTCTGTAAAAGAAGATGGGGCAGTAGCTGCTTATAACTTCAAGTTCAATCAAGAAGTAACTCGTGACCGAATTGCAAGAATGATTATCTTGCATGAACTTCCTTTTTCCATGGTGGAGTATGTTGGTTTTAGAATGGTGTTGACATCATTACAACCCAACTTCAAACTTGTGAAACGCCACACTGAAAGGTCAGATTGTATGAAGGTTTATAATTCTGAAAAGAAGCTTTTGTATGAGACTTTTAGTAATGTTCAGAGTCGCATAAGTCTTACTACGGATATGTGGACATGTAATAGTCAGAATAAGGGTTATATGGCTTTGACGGCTCATTATATTGATGAGAAATGGAGAATTCAGAAGAGAATATTTTCTTTTAGCGCAGTAGATGGGCAACATAGTGGAGTCAACATTGCTAAGGTGCTGCTGGATAAGTTGTTAGAGTGGAATATAGATCGGAAAATTGCTTCAATTACGTTGGATAATGCTTCAACCAACGGGGTAGTGATAAGTGAACTTACTAAACAACTAAAGCCAGATAATGGATTGCTCTTAGATGGGAAACTATTTCAAGTTCGATGTTCTGCTCATGTTATCGCCATTATTGTTGATTATGGAATGGAACAAATAAGTGAAAAAATACAAAAAGTTAGAAAATTTGTATAATTCATAAGGTCTTCACCACAAAGGCAACAGAAATTTGAAGAAGTTTGCTTGCAAGTAAATGCTCCAAAGAAGAAGTTAATTCAAGATGTTGATACTAGGTGGAATTCCACGTATTTAATGCTTGAAACAGCACTTCAATTCAGGGAAGCATTTGTCAGATATGGGAAGTTTGAGCCTGAATTAGTTAGAATTGCACCAAGTGAGGAAGATTGGAACAATGCGAGTAGTCTTTCAACTTGCTTAAAGGTTTTCTATGAAATCACCATTATGTTTTCAGGTACGAAATACGTAACCGTTAATCGTTACTTTGATATAGCTTGCTGTTTATACATAGAAATACTTGAGTGGTGCAATTCTGAAGATAGATTAATAAAAAAAATGGCACTGAATATGATCGAAAAATTTGAGAAGTATTGGGAGATCACTAGTCCATCTTTTGCAATAACTTCTATTTTAGATCCTCGATTCAAAATGAAATCAGTGAGTTACTATTTCCCAAAAATTTATGCTGATAACATAGAGGAATTAAAAATAAAGAAATTGTTGAAAGAATTGTATAATGAGTATGTAAACCGGTATTCTTCTTCAAGTCATGTCTATTCAGGAAACATTCTTGCAAATTCTGTTACCATTGAAAAGTCTGTTTCATCTAGTAGTTGTGGTGGTTTAATACCTTCTCAAAGTTCCTTTACTTCTAAACTACATGGTTTCACAGTGTATCTTGAAGAAAGTTCACAGAATTCGGTTGTTCGAATAGATCTAGAGCAATACCTAACAGATGATGCTCTCCCTGTAGAAAGTGGTTCGGTTAATTTGAATTATACTAGTTTTGATGTTTTGGGATGGTGGAAATTTCATGGACCCAAGTATCCGATTGTAGCATTGATGGCGCGTGATATTTTAGCAATTCCTGCATCCTCAGTGGCTTCTGAATCTGTTTTCAGCACTAGTGGTAGAGTTGTAGATAAATATCGTTCTTCAATGCTTCCAGAGACTATTGAAGCTTTGATATGCGGACAAGATTGGATAAGGAGTGGGCTGGAAAGTAAGTTATATTTTTAAACTATTCCATGTATTTATGTTAACCAACACTTTATATTTTCAAATTCTGTTTCATGTATTGACTGACCATTTTCTTATGTTAGATGAAGGACTTGGTTTGGATAATCCTGCCCTTAAGACTATTTTTTATGCAGTTGATCAACAACAAGAAGAAGAAGGCGATGGAACTAGTGCTGCTGGCAATACTGAGCAGTGTCAGATATTGTCCGACTAATTTTGTGTTTGCAAAGTAAAGTTTATATACTCATACTGTTTTGAATCTTTTTGTTAAGGAATTTCTTATGCCTCGACTAATCTATTAATAGTTTTTGCAGGGATACTATATTTTTTGTTTTTGTGAAGTTTCTAACTATATGATATGGTGTGCTGGAGAGGTTCAAAATCGCATGTCAGGTGAGTTGCACACTATCACCTGAGTCTTTTTAAATTCAGTGATATATTAGGAGAACTGTATTTGTTCACAAGATAAGACATATCTGTGTCCATTCCTTAATACAATATAAGGCAAAATCATCTTGTATCAATTCTATACAGGTTCTAGGACTATCATCACTATATTCATAACAGTGATACACATGTATAGCATTTCATTAACAACAAATGAGATCAAAAATATTAGGCAATAGAAAAGCTATACATACCTAGTGACAGGTAAGGATGACCCAGGCCGCAGCACTGCTTCCTGCATTTTATTTCTGGAGAGACTTCTCTTTACCAGCATTGAGTGTCACATGTACTTCTTTTCAACTTCCAAATGTTTTGATTTTGACTCTTGAGTTCGTGAGATTCATATAACTCTAATGATTGAAGCTTACTTCCTGGAAGATATCCTTCACTTGTTTGAGTGTGTTGCATGCATAATTGTGTGGCTGTTAGAGTTCTTAATTACCCTTTCGGTTCCCAATTACTGAGAATCAAATGTATCCTGGAAATTCAGCGACATATTTATGCAAGCGTGAATAATGTCATATTGCTGGAATGTTTCCAATAAGCTTGCATCCTTTTTGAATCTTATTAGTATTGTAGATAGGTAATGAACATACATCATCATCATCATCTTTTCTTGGTATGTCTTGAATATCTCTGAACTTTGGTTTGTCATGAATTTGGATAGTCTTTGAATTTGACAGCTAGTGAGGAATATGGTTATTTTGAAAATGGTTGTTGAAAAGTCATGTGTTGATATAGATTTGGTTAATCTTGGATTTCACTAGAACGGATGCTGGTATTCTATTTTTTTTTGTCTTTTTTAGTATGGCTCTTTAGATCAGAAGTTTCCCTGGAACCTCAAACTAGGAAAGATTATTGTAAGTGCATTATTTACTCATACTTTACTGTGCTTATCAGAGAAAAAAGGTGCACCTGCAGGTTTGATTATTTACTCATGTTGAAACCACATTTAACTCATATTTTACTGTGCTTACACAATATTTATTATTTACTGCATTTTGATCTTCCCTGCCTCTAACTTTCAAGACTCAACCACACCAACTTCATATGATGTGCTGGCATTTTGCAGGAATACAATATTTTTTGTTTTTTGTGAAGTCTCTAACTTTCTAATATGGTGTGCTGGAGAGATATATGATGTCGCATGTCAGGTAATTTGTTACTGTTAAAATGCAGCTGAAACTCATTATACTTTGTGTTGCTCTTCATCTTTCACCTTGCAGTTCTTTATATTGTATTTGTATATGCTGCAGGACATGATGGTTAATTACATACAAACGAAGCTTCTTTTTTATACGGCCAAAGAATATTTAAAATTGCAAACTGTCCCTGATGTTTTGTTAATAGTTGTGAAGTAGAGTTGCACTCGCAGTCACTTTTTTTTGAAAACACTTTATATATATAATAAGTTTACCAATTTTTTGTGGCTATAATACGGCAACCTTTGCTTTATAGATATATTTATATCGGTTGGAGATGGATTGTTAAACTCATTACTTAATGTAATATAAGATATGTGTTCAAACATCAAATTTTAAACTTTTTATAATCATTTCTTAAGACCCGGTAATTACCCGGAACCGGTAATTACCCGCTATTTTAATAGGGTCCGGTTCTGGGTCCAAAGAATTAGGAACCGGACCCGGAACCATTAGGACCCTGAACCGATAAAAATATCAGGGTCCGGGTCCGGGTACTATGGTAACCGGGAGGACCCGGACCCATTGACAGCTCTAACTCAACCTATATAAAATTAACCATACTGCCACCTCATGCTTCTTCTAAGGGACAACCATCGATCTCTTTGTATTTTATACTTCACCCACCTATTTACAAGCCACAGCCCATATTCCCTGTCACCCTCTATCTCCAACATACCGAATTCCAACTCCAATTTAACATCTGTGTTTTCACCTTTGTTGTAACTTAGGATGTCAGCACATGCGATGACTCCACCCATACCACTACCGTGAGAGCTGTTAGGAAGTGCATGCCATGATGTGGACTTTGCTCCTCTCTAACTCTCTCTTACTCCGGCAACTTTAGTTCATTTCTCATGTGAAATCTATCCATGTTTAGCCACCCCACGGTCAAGCTTAGTACTAAGACCAAGAAGAGATATATATAAAATTGTGTAGTCGTCGATTATTGCCTTTTAGCCATGCTTTATTTATAACTTCGGGTTTTAAATAAATATCCTATAAAAACACAAAAACAATAATACTAATACAAATACAAGCACTAACAAATATAAATAAGGCGGTAAAAATATATAAATTAAGTGCTCGTCACCCTTTCTGTCAAATCCAGATTTGAATCAAACCCATTTTCAATCTTTTATCTTTAATGGCAAACCTTAATTCTCTTCAAGCTTTTCTTCACAGATTCAAATCAAAGTAAAACCCTAGTTTTTAATCCCATTTGAAATTATTGTAACCTCATAATCTCTTCCATTCATTATTCAATTACAAGCAACAACAATCTGACCTTCCTCTCTGTCGATTGTAACTCAGATTCATCACAATCTTCTACGACAATAAAAATTTGAACTTTCTCCTCAATTTTTTTTTCATTGATTCTTCTCCACTTCGACGACACAACATTTTTGTACCTGGATAGAACCTCGACCTAATTTTTAGGTTTGGTTTAAAAGATAAGAAGTTGGATTTATGGGATGGGCAACCCCTTAAAGTGAGAAAATACTGGTCAGGGGTTTGATCTTCCATCGCCAATCATGATTCTTAATCGACTAGAATCAACATGCATTCTCTCTTCATACCAATAGCCCTAGAGCAACCCATGGAGAGCATACTCCGGTAAATTCCTTGTGTCATCATATACCATAACAATGAATATTTGAATACTACTCAGCGAATAACCTAACAGAGCGTGCTATCAAGTTTAATCCCCTAAGAGCGTTAAGTTCTTTGAATTAGGCTAATCAATGAAATAGAAGTACTACGAGTATTCTATATAACATTGGCTACGCTTCTACATGCAATTACATGAAGGTTTTGAAAACAATTATCAATCACACTATGCTACTTGCAACCGGGTCAATCTACTATTCCATATTTCCAAACCCTAGTTTAGATTTAGATATGAACAAATGTCCATTTAATTTGCAACTTAAACGAACACGTCTTCAATCATACATGGCGATATAAACAGTATAACATAAGCGATGAAAGAAATCATTAACATTCAAACTAACCATCCAGATTTATTTACATGTTTAGGATTTTCAACTACATCCCCAACCAATAAAAGAAGTTACCTACTCATGGATTTCTAAAAACCCATGGAAAGTATAGAAGAGAAGAGGGAGAAGTAGAAGAAGGTGTCACGGTTCTTTCCTTAAAAAGGGAAAACCCTAATTTGCTCCAAAACTCTCTTGATTATTGTGTTGTAGATGATATGATTTGATGATCCCCAAATAAGAGTGAAATTGTCTCTTATATAGATATCCCAAAATTGGAAGTGCCCGTGCTCGAATCCCGGTCGAAAAAGGTTCTAAAAATACACTAAAACCATGTGCGTACGTCAAAATATAAGGCCTGCAAACTTCTATGTCTGGTCGGCTAGGAATGGCCGACTGGAACCCCTTCAAGTCGTTCAGTTCCGAACGACTATCGTTCATATTCTTCTTGCTTTCTAGTCGGCCAAGTCTGGACTACTACAACTCCTTCTAGTCGTCCAAGTTTTGACTACTGCAAATCTTACTAGTCAGCCAAGTCTGGACTACTACAACTTTTTCTTTATTTTTTTGCCCATAACTTCTTCATACAAAGTCGAAACGACTTCATTCTTTCGTCATTGGCTTTGTTTCTTTGTTTTCTTCGACATAATAAGAATAAATATTGGAGTTCACTGAGTTCCACATGGTATTTGGATTTTCTTCCTTCGTAACACTCTATTTCCACTTCTTTTTGAGATGTAACCTAACAAAAGACATAAAATACAAAAGTAATAGTAATACAAGGTAATTCATACAAAATCTAACAAATAAGTGTAAGAAAATAGTATTCAAAACATGCAAATTACGCACTTATCAAATTCCCCCACACTTTCCTTTTGCTAGTCCTCGAACAAAATATGAATCTAAACTAACCTATCTGAACTAAACTAAAATACAACAACTCCCTTTCGTTGAGGTTACAGTTACACATGCTACGTGTAAAAATCCTTTAAACCCCTAGTTGTCCCTAGTTGACGAGTTATAGTCTCGTGAGGTTTTACAAGAGGAATACCCACAAAACCTAAATTACAACTTTCAAAAATTCCATAGCACAAGTACCGAAAGAGCTACGAAGATATAAAGTTTCTGCACACTAACAATAAGAAGTTAGAAGTATCAAAGAAAATTATTCTCATGCTTAACTCTTGATTTAAGAGAAATTTAACCATATGAAAGAATCTAGCCTCGAGAGCGATCACAAAAGCATTTCGCCTTAACTTCTTCCTCACCAATAGGGTTTTATGAAATTGCACTCAAAAGACGCACTTTATGGTTACATTGTGTGCAGGCATGAGTGAAGATAGAAATCCTCCACACATTAAATGGTGCAAAGGAACAGTAACCTTCCGAATCATATTTCGTTATCCCATAGAAATATAGGATGCAAATGACCCCTTTTTTTTCTGATGGTCTCTAAGAAAGGAAATCAACCACTTGTTTGTGGGTAGAAACGATTTGAGGGTAAATAGGGAAATGATGAAGACGATTGATGCCAGTCAGAGAAAATGAGAAATCAAGCTACGCAAGTCGAGGCAAATCGTTTGAAGGGGAAATTAATCATATACCAAATCGCTTAAACGTTAAACAATTGTACTGTATAAGTACTTTCAAGATTCGAGAGATCAATCTGTACGAAATTGTCCTAAATCAAGAAATGAACTTTTTCGATTTCGTTTTAGTCACAAAGGAAGGAGAAGGGTTGATCTGTATCAAGGGAAGCAGAGAGAGTATTGATATTAATGGAATTGAATGCCAGTGATGGTAAGATGTGTTGAACTTCTATGAGGACGAAAATAAAAATTCTGAGTTTTCTGAGAATTTCTGAGATTATAGCTCTATCATCATTCAAGATCTTGTGAAATCAAAATCTTATCCTTTTGTCAATAGGTTGAAGAACCTATTTATAGCATTAGAAATTAACACATTGATCTAGTAAGTGGTGGCAGTTGTAGAGCAATGGGAGAGTAGTGAATGGGATATCATGTGTTGATAACAACCTCCATCGTGTTAATGGGACATGACATTGTGTGAACACTACTCCCTTCACTCCTTCAACTACCGACACGACTTTTATAGTTTCTCGTCGTGGTTATATTGTTACACCACACGTGTTATAGGACACCATACAAAAACCCTAGTGAATATCCCCCCATGTGACATAATTGATATCTCGAGCATGGTTAAGTCTATTTTATAGACATGTATTAATTGGTCAGTTGTTGACCTAGCTAGACTGTCAGTCTTAGCATGTTGATGAGTCTATTATGTTGACTCATTGATGGGCGACGTACCAGTTGTGTGCTGAGACAAGCAGTGATGCTTAATAGATCGCAGACGTAGAGAGTCTGATCAATATTGACATTTCTAATTGTGGTATGTCATTATGTCAGCTGAGGCGGCAATGATACTCGAATGATCTTGTTGAATTGATGAGCATAGGTCTAATGAGGTTACTGAATAGATAAAAGAAGTGTGTATTGACATGATCGTATGAGCACTAAGTCGTTCAAACATGAAGTTGTTCGAGCCTCAAGTCGTGCGAGCACCAAGTCGAGTGAGTGCTAGCAATTCTAAAATATTTATTTGCGTTAGAGTAAGACAAAATTGAGATTATTTTAAATATTGGTAGCAAGACTCAAACCTTAATATGGCAGATGAATCGATGGAAGACAAATTAATGCCAGATGAACCAATGGAAGACATACCAATGGTAGATGAGTGACTAGTGTAGAGACCAACTACAGAAGAGGGAGAATCCCAGAGAATGAGCACCGACCAAAGTGATGGGACCGGTCAAAGGTAGGTCCGATTATGTACTAAGCATGAATTTGATAGCCAATGGGACTATGCTTCACGTATCATGTCGTCTTTTTAACAATATTTTGATAATATTTAAAAGAGAGGATTTGGTGTAAAAGCCAATTGGTATGAAGACCAAAATTTAGGGAATATTATATTAAAATAATAATCTTTTAATTAAATGGTAGCGAGACCATTCTACATAGCTATGCAGATCTATGGTCTTTGAAGCAAGCGAGCCTAGCCTAGACTTTGATAGAATGAGTAAAAGAGTTTTGATGGAAAGAAGAAACCCTAAAATAAATATAAAGTTGGGAGAAAATATGGGAGTGGGACCGTCCAAGAGAGGCCGGCCGTCCGGTTGGTACCGGTCCCACAATCTCCCAATTTTTCTCTTTATTTTTATTTTCTTCTCTTATTTGCTTTTTAAAGCTATGCACTTCGAAGCTATGCTTCGTAGACCAATAGTGTTGTTTACACCCATGGGTGTCAGTTTTTTTATGAAAATTTCAGACATGACGTCCTTCAGTAAAAACGCTATAGATTCTTCATACGATGTCCGTTTTTGATAATCATCCCTAATTCAGAATCCTGAAGCCGCTGACTACGTCCTTTAAGAAAGTATTTAGGTTTTGAGCTCGTTTCAGTCGTTAAACGGAGCAAACAATAACTCTCTAGATGAAATTCTGACAGTTTTCAGATTGTAGTTCGTCTAGGGTTTGAATCATATCTCCTAGACCGTTATTAGGAACGAAATACCCTTTTAGTATGATAGTATACATATAGGGGAATATATTTTATTTAGAACATTTTGCCCCATTCAAAACTCATTGTCACGTTTTTGCAAGGTGATATGACGATGTGTCAGAAACCAAAATTAGGGTTTTGTTGTACTTCGACCAATGTTGGGATTTTTAATGCAACCAACATTGGGAACATATTATTCAAGCTCTACTAATCATTATCAGAGCTTTGTTTTTTGCATTTGGCGCCTGGTCTTTTCACTCAGGAACCAGGGAACACGCGGTGTTTCGTCTTAGTGCATCCGTGCGCAGCTTGTTATGCGTTATGATAAATCAATATTACTCGATTATATTTTAAATATTGATGTAAATTCGCTCTAAATATTCAACCGGGGAATATAAAGAGGAATTAAGTCGCTATATACTAGTAGACAACCTATCTAGGAGCATTGACATCCAATCAGGAACAAAAGAGTCAGAAATCATCTGGGGACGAACTACTATTAACACCAGTGATATTATGAGGACAATATTGCTTTATACTAGTGTGCAATACATCTAGGAGCAGCTCGTAGTAAGTATTCGATATTTCAATTCTCTTGCGGAATGTAAAATATGCTTATCCGATATTTCAATTCTCCTGCGGAATGTAAAATATGCTCATTTGATATTTTAATTCTCTTGCGGAATGTAAAATATTAATTTTATGCTAAGTCAGTAGCGCATACAATATTATTTCTTTGATTCTACAACTGGGTAGAGATGATTTTACTATTTTATCTTTTGTTTAAAATCCACCATCTACATTAAGTCCCCTGCTTAGTAAGGTACAACAATGTACCACAGTAAGCATTAAATTGGTGATTTTACTAACATAAGCAAAATAAAATAATGAGCTTAATCATTATATTTTTACTAGAGATTCTGATCTGATGATGTTCCAATGACGTCGAACTAGTTGTCGAATGAGCAATAGTCGATGTGGTAATGCTTGCAGGATGATAGAGCATCGTTTAGAGAGCATAAATGGGTGAAGTGTGGCTGATTTGTATGATGAAGAGACCAAAATTGACCGTGTATAACACTGGCACGTCACTCCAAAGAGGAAATCCTATTTGACCAAAATTTGGAAACCAATTACTATAAAAGGGGGGGTGAAACCCTATTTTTTATTTTCTCTTCATCCACCACCGACCAAACTAAATCTTCTCTCCTTCTTCTCCATCACCGAGCATCAACAACTTTATTGACAGTGTCATCGTCGGCCGATCAACCGCCGACGATAATTCCGACCAACTTCCTGTCGGCTTCCAGGTAAAGTTTTTTTTGGGTACGTGAGTATTATTCATGGTGTTAGGGTAAAATAAAGTTTTTATTTTTATCTTCATAAATACTTCCCTAATCTTTCGTGTAGCAACGAGAAGGTCCTTGAATCAATAATTCTTGTGGTGTCATCATCAATTGCTAGTGAGAGCAGTGAAATAGGTAATATTGGCTTTTACCATGTTATCCGCTAATTTGGTAAGAATTTTTGTAGTCGTCTCCTGTTGTTGACTTGAATACCATCTCCACCCTTTTCATAACAGATTATGGCGTCTCCAAGTTGTAGTTATAACACTGATTCTTCATGGAAGCGAACTCAGCACATAAACAAGAAACCAAGGATGAGGACTTTTACAGATGTTCTTTCTAAGATAGATGATCCTTTCAGCAAAACTGCGCAATTGATATGTGGTATGCCCCTTAATCACTTGAATATAGTCAAGGGTCGAGTTTATTCTTTCTTGGCTTTAATGGACATAGAAGAAGATCGTAGACGTGAAGAAATAACACAAAGAAGGAAGCTTGAAGATGAAAAACTTATTGCTTATCAACAAAAGCGTCGCCGACTTGAACAAAAGAGGCTTGAGGCTGAAGAGGAACATCACGTTCATACTGATGGATTTACTTCAGATTCCGATATAGATGAACACCTTCTCGATTGGAAACCCATTGATCTTGAGGTCGAACCACATTCTCCCGAAAAATATCACGCGGGGATGGTTTATGACGACTCAGACGAACGTTTCGAAGAGATTCCTGAAGAAAACTCTAACCATGACTTGGAAAAAGAGTCTGAAAACGATGTTGTCAAAGACGATGAACATGAAGACGACAACGAATCTGATGATTAGGTATTTTGGATGTTTCACCATTCTTAGTAGACGAACATTTTTGTCTTTCGTAGCTTATGATTACTTCTTTAAGATTAAGTATCGTCATTCAATATGGCTGTTGATTGAACCGTAATTTCTTTAAATAATTATATATTTTATCATGTACCTTTTGAAAATACTTCGCCTTCATGGAATGATTGAATGAATGGAATTTACGTGTATGAATGTAGAATTTCATTATAATTCGTCGTCAGAAAATTTTAAATTTAGGGTTTTTACTGAAAACGCCGTAAAATCTTCATACGGAGTCCGTTTTCGATGATAGACCCCAAATTTTTCATACCCATGAGATGAACTATCTCTCTCGCAGAAGAATTTGAGTTTTAAGTTCATTCAGGGCCTCAAAAAGGAAAAACAGAAAAAAATCAGGAAGAATCCATGAATTTTTCAGCTATTAGATAGTTTACCATTTCGATCATATCTCTTATCTCACTTATCTAATTGATGTGAAATTTTGATATGTTGTACAGGAAATCCATCCGAAGTGTTTGGTATATAAATTATCCCTAGATTCATTACCAATTTCTCCCAGCTCACGAATTTGTACAGGGAAGTGCAGAATTGTATCTGACGAGTCTTAACGCAAAAACGTTGCTTTATGTCTTTAAATCATTTTCTTGTATCTTGAATGATTGATGAAGGACGTTGATTTCATCAGTTCACTTGTGCTCTAAACCTCTTGTTTGACGCATGAATCTGGTGCTTGCAGTACCATTCTGTGAGTTGTAGAAGCATCACTTCCGAAACTTTATTGGCCATGGGACCATGATTGAGGTTTCTCTTAAGAGTGAATGATGCAAAATCGATATTGGTGATTCCTAGTTGTAACATGTCCTTCATGATGGATGGTTAGCATAGACGGTTCCAGTGCCGATCAGTGCTCTTGGACCATGAAGCAGATCGTCATGGTCAGTGGACCGTCAGTCCCCAGTATTATCAACTCCTTTTTCGTTCTTTCTCTTTCTCCTGTCCTTTCTATTTCTCCTGTCCTTTATCTGTCAAGCAAGGTAAATAACTTGGTAGAAAGACCTAGATGGGCCTAAGTATAGATTCCTAGGTGAAGAACTTGGTGGAAAGACCTAGGTAGACATCAATCGACTGTGAAGGTTATGAGTCTCGTCTGGAAATTTCTGCTTGCATGTCGTTCACTTTGGAAGCTGTAAAAACTTCATATGATGCCAGAATTCGGTGTTTGACCCCAAAATTTTAATCTAAGAGAATAAGATACCATATGTAAAAAGAATCACCTGATTTAGAGTTATCTAGGTCAGTCAACCATTCGTATATCATATGTAAAAAGAATCACCTGATTTAGAGTTATCTAGGTCAGTCAACCATGCGTGCACATTTACAACTTGTAATCCCGTGCAAATTTTCAGCTTTCATAAACTTGAGTGTAGAAGCAATATGTCTCTGCTCGTATGTCCAATTTATATACCTTTTTGGCATGTTGTAGCTAAGACATAGATGAACATCTTTCGTTAAGGAAGCATTTTCCAATTCCTCACCCACTGGAACGGTTTTCTGAATCAATGACCTGAAGTGTGTTGTATCTCATCTGTAGAGGTCATGAGAACATCTTGTAGAAGACCTTTCCTTGTGCCCGTCCATCGTGGAAGCTTTGAGAAGAGTTTATATTAATAAATTTTCATGTCCACTTGCCTTGATACGAATCCTTAGTGCTTGGAGAAGTCTAATTTATCGAGTAACACTTATAGACTGAGGCTGTAGAGAATGGGCAGTTGATGAAGCCGGTCATGAAGATATTGCTCCTAAGACCGTTGTTGATGATGAGACCACCACAGCTAGAGTTTCTACGGAGACCAAAAGAGATGAAACTATGATAATCGACGTAGTCTTTGATCCTTCATCCAAGGATCCCTTTCCACTACGTACTAGTTGGTTCATCATCCATATTTTATGGCAACGCGAGTAGAAATAGTACTGCATGACGTCAATGATATGTGTACTAAAGCTAGCGACGCCATTACTGCAGGTGTACTCTTTGATTGGGAGTACAACTTGAATACTGCTGAACAATATGATTTTAATGTGAATGGCTTCATCGGGAAATTAATGTTGTTGAGGCGGATAGAAGCAACAACAATACAGTCTCCACTCTAAATGTGATCAGTGAGGAGAGGAAGTTTCTCAGTTTTGCGGAGGTTGTAATGTAGAAAGGTTCCATGGTATATGTGGACATTCCCATAGTGCCACAGGATCCATGATACTCTTTGTCATGATTGGACACCATCTGGGTAATGAATGTGCTAACATGATGCTCGACTTGGAGAGGGTTAAGTTTATCCACCTAGCAAAATATTTTAGAGACGAAGCTATCCATTAATAGTGGTCAGTCATAATAATGTTGAGTTTTCCAGCAAACTCAAGTCCCAAGCATGAGAGGTGTGAGGGGAGCCGAGTGGTAAGGAAACAAACTCAGTGAGTTTTACTTGAGCGCGATACCTTTCGACATATGATGTCACATCCTTTCAGTTTGTACCTAAAAATTGCTCCTAGGAAAACCAATGTATTGTTGAAGTACTCTTTAGGTTTGAGGATCAAAATCGTATAAAATGAATCCAAACAAGAAGAATATATGTTTACGTTTTGCTTCGGTTACAAAAAGAGAAGATGGGTTGATCTAAGCAGAGGGAAGCAAAGAAGTTGAAGGAATTGTGTGTGCTGGTAGAGGAATAACAGAGCTTGTGAGAACGATTTTCGATCTCTTCCACTTTCTCTGTTTGAAATAGGCTAAGTAGCCTATTTATAATGATTGGTACTACACATTTTCCCTGTAAAGTAGTGGAGGTAGTGGTAAGGTTGAAAGATGGAGGTTGTGGGAGTAACCGTCCACTTTTTCTTGGGAAGTTTATGGAAACTTTCAGATTATTAATGCATCATCTCTTCAACCGCTTCAACTGTTACCACTTACTTTGTAACTTCCTTGTCATGGGGTGTTGTTACGCCAATGTTGTTGTAACCACCTGACCAAAACCCCATGTTTAGTCCCCCCATGTAATATGATTTGATGTCTCGTAGGAGTTAGTAGAGTCGTGGCTTCAAAGCCGTGAGTCTTGTTGTAAAATAATGCTTCTAGTAGATTTTATGCCAATTTGTCGTGGTAATGGCTTAGATAATGGTGCTAACGACGAAGAACGGCGCTAGCACAAGCAAGCAAAAAATGGCAATGGATTGAGTGAAGGAGAATGACACGGCAGCAGCAGCAATCACGACAGAAGTGCTGGAGAGCGCGTGGGCTAATTAGCGTTGTTGCTAGCACTGTTAGTCCTTGTTTGGTGCGTAGGCATGTTACCTTGTTGGTTTATTGGCTTGACGCGTTCGTACACGGAGCGTGCCTAGGGCTTACTAAGGATGACATTTGATGGTGCTAAGGCCATTGCCTATGTGCCATTAGCATTGACATTTGCTAATGTCGTGACCATAACTATGGCCTATTTAGAGTTTCTCAGTCTTGTGAGATTTAATTGTTAGAATTTATGCTTAACTTTTGTGCAGTGCATACATAACATATTCAAGAGATTCAGCTGCAGAAGTTTGCAACTTGAAATTATGCTTGATGCGACTCTGCAATTGGATGGTATGCATCTAATTAGCGTTTTTATTCGGATATGGCATTGCCTCTATTCCGAATGTTCACAATTTTTGTATAATCAACATATTCTGATTTAATACAAATAATTTACATGGATGCACATTAAATCACGAGGGTTCGGCCGGGTAAAGCCCTAAAGTTTCTCAGGCGCATATATATATGCAAAAGAGCTAAAATCTAATTTACCCATGAGATAAAGACGCATTCTCTGTAAGACAGAAGTACATATTCATAATTATGATTCCGGGTCAGAACATTTATTATATTTCTGTATCTAGGCAGGGTAATTTTATAGCTCATGCCCTTGTCAAAAACCCACCATCTACAGTCTCCAGGCTCTTGCTTTGTTGCCATTAGGTTTTGATATTCTTTCAAATACAGAGGATAGTTATCTTCCACAGCATCAGTGTAAGGTACAGGGTCGTCGTCTGTTAGAAGTGAATGTGATGAAGGTACTTGATAGTCTGCGACTTTATTGCTGTGAAGCCATGTCTTCCTAAGATCAAATCTTAACCTGGATCTTCCTTGATTATGTGGAATTTGGCAACAATGGATCTAGGACCTATCTTTACTTCAAGAGCAATATAACCATACGCATTTATGAACTTTCTTTCCGGGCTGTGGATCACTACTGGTGCATGAGTAACTTCATTGCGTGAGATTCCAGCTGCTCGTAGCGTCTTGATTGGGATAATGTTAAAAGTAGTGCCTACATCGATCAAGGTTCTTCCGAATTCAGTATTCTTGAGGCGAACGGCAGTGAGAATTCCCTAATCACATTTCTCTCAATATTTGCCTACTTGTGTGCATTCATCATGTGCTTTGTCTTCATGAAGTGGAAGTAATCTTTTTCCGGATATAATATGATTAAAAGCGGTAAATATGTCTTAACGTTGTTTTTTTAAGAAGTAAAAAAGCTCGCATACACGCTCCATCAGAGACTGAACTACTTAATTGGTTGGTTCATCAGACATAACAAAGTTTCTAATAGGGAAAGGGTTTCTTTGTACACCTTCAGTCCCCAGTTCCAACTCTCCTAGTTCGGTCTTCTCTTTGAATATCCGCTTCAGGTTATTGCAATCACTTGTTAGGTGATTAACAAATTTGTGAAAATTATAATATGTTGGATCTGCCATTTCTGGTTCTGTCGGTGGACGTCGGACTTGAGGTAAGTTGATAGCGGCGTCCTATATCCATATTTTCAAAAGTTCGATAACTTATTCAATTGGAAGTGGAAAGTCCGTAGTAGCTGGAGCTTAATAAGGCTCGTGTTGATCCGTTAGTGGTGATGCAGCTGCTTGGTTGACCCTCCGAGGTGGTCGATCCGCTGGTAGGGCAGGAGTTGGAACCGGTACTGGTGCCACACACTTGGGCCGTTGTTCTGGCATTGAAACTTTCCTTTTTCTTCCTTTAGCCATATTGTTCACAGAAGGTTGAGTGTTGTATGAATTAAGAGTTAGACGCTTACTTCTATGAGTCTCACATGCTTCTTCGCTCTTGACAGGTCTTGTCCTTTCGAGCATAGCGGGAGCAGTTGTGAATGATCACTTGGCAGCTTCATGTAATTCAGAAAATGTTTGGAATGGAAAATTCTCCAGCAAAGCACGATAAACCTGTATCATTCCGTTGATGCATAGGTCCACCAATTGAAGTTCACTTACACTCATATCATGGCAATCTAGTGATTGAACTCTGAATCGCTTCACATAGTCATTGGGATGTTCATTCGGTCACTGAAACATCCTTCCTAAGTCTGATAACATGAGTTGTTCAGATACAAAGAAGTATTTTCTGTAAAATACATTAATCATTTCACACTAGCTATAAAAACTGTTACGAGCAAGATTGTTGTACCATGTGTACGCCAGTGAGAGATCTGGAAAACTCTCTCAAACGCAACACGTGATTGTACTTATGTTACCCTAGTACTTCCATAAATCGTGAAATATGTTCACGGGAATTTCTTGTTCCATCATAAAGTGAGAATAGAGGAGAGGAATATCCCTTGGGCAGAGCAATCCCCTGTATATCAAGGGAATATGGAGGTCAGTGTTGATGAATGGTGTAAAAATCCCCCTCTTGCAACTCTGAAGAAGTCGTTCTAAGTTTTCGTGATTAATGAAATTGGGTTGTGATTAAAAACGATTGGAGGGTAACTAGGAAAATAATGAAGAAGACTGATGCTAGTCAGAGTAAATGAGATATCAATTTATGCCATTCGAGGCAAATCGCTTGAAGGGGAAATCAACCAAATTCCAAATCGCTTAAAAGTTAAACACTTGTACTGTATAAGTACTTTTAAGATTTGAGAGATCAATTTGTACGAAATTGTCCTAAATCAAGAAATGACCGTTCATATTTCGTTTCAGTCACAAAGGAAGAAGAAAGAGTTATCGTTAAGGAGAGAAGCAGAGAGAGTATTGAGATTAATGGAATTGAATGCCAGTGATGGTAAGATGTGTTGAACTTCTTTGAGAACGAAAATCAGAAGTCTGAGTTTTCTGAGAATTTCTGAGAGGATATCTCTGTGATCATTCAAGCTCTTGTGAAATCAAAATCTTGTCCTTTTGTCGATAGGTTGAAGAACCTATTTATAGCATTGAAAGTTAACACATTGATCTCATAAGTGGTGGCAGTAGAGCAATGTGAGAGTAGGGAAGTGGATATCGTGTGTTGATAACAACCACCATCGTGTTAGTGGGATATGATAGTTGTGCGACCACAAATCCCTTCACTCCTTCAACTGGCGACATGACTTTTATACTTTCTCGTCATGGGTGTATTGTTACACCACACATGTTGTAGGCCACCAGACTAAAACCTTAGTGAATATTCCCCCATGTGACATAATTGATGACTCGAGCATGGTTAAGTCTATTTTATAGACATGTATTAATTGGTCCGTTGTTGACCTAGTTAGATTGTCAGTCTTAGCATGTTGATGAGTCTACCATATTGACTCACTGATGGACGAAGCACCAGTTTTATGGTGAGACAAGCAGTGATGCTTAAAAGATCGCTGACTATAGAGTCTGATCAATATTGACATTGCTAATTGTGGTATGTCATTGTGTAAGTTGAGGCGGCAATGATACTCGAATGATCTTGTTGAATTGATGAGCATAGGTCTAATAAGGTGAATAGATCAAAGACGTGTGTATTGACATGATCGTATGAGCACTAAGTCGTTCAAACATCAAGTCGTGCAAGTGCTAGGTCACGCAAGCACCAAGTTGAGTGAGTGCTAGGTCGCGCGACCACCAAGTCGAGTGTGTGCTAGCAATTGTAAAATATTTAGTTTTGTCAGAGTAAGACAAAATTGAGATTATTTTAAATATTGGTAGCGAGACTCAAACCTTAATATGGCAGATGAATCGATAGCAGACGAATTAATGCCAGATGAACCAATAGAAGACATACCAATGGTAGATGAATGACTAGTTTAGAGACCAACTAGAGAAGAGGGAGAATCTCAGAGAAGGGGCACCGACCAAAGTGACGGGACTGTTCAAAGGTAGGTCCTATTATGTACTAAGCATGAATTTGATAGCCAATGGGACTATAATTTGCGTATCATGTCGTCTCTCTAGCAATATTTTGATAATATTTAAAAGAGAGGATTTGGCGTAAAAGTCAATTGGTATGAAGACCAAAATTTAAGGAATATTATATTAAAATAATAATCTTTTAATTAAATGGTAGCGGGACCATTCTACATAGCTATGCAAATCTATGGTCTTTGAAGCAAGCGAGCCTAGCCTTTGATAGAAAGAGTAAAAGAGTTTTAATGGAAAGAAGAAACCCTAAAACAAAAAGCCAAAATAAAGTTGGGAGAAAATATGGGAGTGGGACCGTCCAAGAGAGGCCGGACGTCCGGCAGGTTGGTACCGGTCCCACAGTCTCCCAATTTTTCTAATTATTTTTATTTTCTTCTCTTATTTGCTCTTTCAAGCTATGCTCTTCGAATACCATTATTGTTGTTTACACCCATGGATATCAGTTTTTTAATGAAAATTTCAGACATGACGTCCTTCAGTAAAAACGCTATAGATTCTTCATACGACGTCAGTTTTTTGATAATCAGCCACATTTAAGAATCCTTAAATCATTGGCTACATCCTATTCTAAAGGATTTAGGTTTTGAGCTCGTTTCAGTCGTCAAACGGAGGAAATAGTAACTCTCTAGATGAAATTCTGACAGTTTTCCGATTGTAGTTCGTCTAGGGTTTGAATCATATCTCCTAGACGTTTAAAGGAATGAGATACCCTTTTAGTATGTCATATTAGACATATAGGGGAATATATTTTATTTAGAACATTTTGCCCCATTCAACACCCATTATCACGTTTTTGCAAGGTGATATGACGATGTGTCAGAAACCAAAATTAGGGTTTTGTTGTACTTCGACCAATGTTGGGATATTTAATGCAACCAACATTGGGAACATGTTATTCAAGCTTGACTAATCATTATAAGAGTTTTGGTTTTTGCATTTGGCGTGTCGGTGACTTACGAACACGCGGTGTTTCGTCTTAGTGTATCCGTGCGCAGCTTGTTATGTGTTATGATAAATCAATATTACTCGATTATAGTTTGAATATTGATATAAAGTCGCTCTAAATATTCAACCGGGGAATATAAAGAGGAATTAAGTCGCTCTATACTAGTAGAAAACCTATATAGGAGCATTGATATCCAATCAGGAACAAAAGAGTGTTCTGGATTTTTATTCTGAATAGTCAGAAATCATCTGGGAACGAACTACTATCAACACCAATGATATTATGAAGAAAATATTGCTTTATACTAGTGTGGAATACATCTAGGAGATTCCCTTAGTAAGTATTCGATATTTCAATTCTCTTGCGGAATGTTAAATATGCTTATTCGATATTTCAATTCTCTTGGGAATGTAACTATGCTCATTCGATATTTTAATTCTCTCGCGGAATGTAAAATATGAATTTTATGCTAAGTCAGTAACATATACAATATTATTTCTTTGATTCTACAATTGGGTAGAGATGAGTTTACTATTTTATCCTTCGTTAAAAATCCACCATTTATACCACTATACAAGGATGAGAACGCTTACTTACCTTCTCACCTGATTCACAGTCAGCTCCACTCCCACAACAAATAGAAACGTCTTCGTCTTCGATATTTAACTGTTGATGATAAACTTCTGAACTTTGTAGAACTTCGGCAACTTTTACCCATTTTTCTTCGATTCCTTATTGCTTGAAAATTCTTTATATATTTAATGAAATAAGACACTAACTATGAAATTAAAATGTATATCTTTTTGTATTTTTCGTTGGTTTTTTTTTTTTGAATATATGCTACAAAAATATAATAACTATACAAATAAAGAAACTTAAATTAACATGGCCATATGAAAAGGACTTAAGCACCTGATTCTTCACAACATGTATTGCCTTGGTATCGTATAAACTTCAAAAACTTACACCTTTTGTTTTTCTTTCTTTTCACTTTGTCTTGTCTTCACTTTTGAAATAGAATTTTGCTCCACTTTTTGTTGCTTGTAAAGCTTGACTGTATTCAACTTTCTTCATAATTTTGATGTTACTCCGCTTGTTAATGATGATGTGTTTCTATTGCTGCTTTGTCGAGAGAATTGTGCCAACTGAAAACAAGACTACAAGATAGAGTTAGCAATTATGATGACACCCTCATGATTGAAGAAATAGCACTCAAGAGACCAAAAATTAGTGTTGAAATTGGTGCGAAGTTACGTAGCTCATAATTTTACTCAGAACTAGTGTAGGATGACAAACACTTTAAAAGATAATTTTTAGACAACTACAAAGAGTTGAAAGTCTGGTGCCTCGCTTGATATAATAATAGGTAATGTCTGCTAATGATTGATCATCTTCTCTAATATTGTATTCTCTCTGGGCGGTTTAAGTCCCTTTTTGTCATCGCTTGCCTCTCAACAACTAAGAAACCCGAATGTCTTTCTCTATTAATTCTAAATTCAATTATTTCGGTAAGAACTCCGTATGTAGATTTAGATAGAAGTATACTAAGTGACTCTAAAATCTCTAGAAGTTGGAGGTTTTCATGCAAAATATGTACAAAAAGTTTAAAAAATCTACCTACAAGTGAATACTAAATACTTAAATACTCCCTCACACTTAAACTTACATTGTCCTCAATGTAAATTGACTCTTCCAATGTAAAATCAAGGTGGGAAATTCCTAATATGATATGCAAACTATAAAAATAAAAATAAAAGAGAGAGAAATACGAAACCAATGGGTTTCCTCCATTCAATGTTTAGTTTAACATCATTAGCCTGACCTTCTGGTTATTGTCTATAAATTAACAAACTGAAAATCTGGGGACCCGCTCAGATAATAATCTGCAATTCTAACAACAACTTCATATAAATGTTAAAATATAATGTTACTAGTGAAACCATTATCAGAACATAAAATTTGGGAACCTTAATGGGTTCAACTTGGGTAACCTAGACATTGTTAGAATCAAGCATCTCTAATGATAGATATTTAGAAGCAAAACAATTCGTTAAAACTTTGGAAGCACACAACTCCAATCCTAATTGAGTCATTTTCCTAAAAGTTGGGTTAATAACTTCTTGGCAAATTAATCCGGTTAGAAAAGGAGGATAAAAATAAATAGACTCATGCAAAGGATTAGACAAACCTTCCACTATCTCTTGTAGTATGGGATCCTCATTGTTCTTAAAGAACTTCAATGAATTATTTACCTCATGTGTATCGTGGTCCTCTATCAAGCTTTTTAACCAATCTTCGTAAGTTTCTACCTCGACCAAAATCTCGGCATCAACGTCATCATTATATTACTTGTCAAGCTCAATTGGGTCTTCCACAATATTACTCAATCTAGCCTCATTCTCAAATATTTCATCATCCTCGATATTAGACTCTTCATCAGAATCTTCATCGACCTCATATTCTCCATTAGCAAAACGTCGTTTGAATTCCATACGTATGGTACTACTAACTTCTTAGAGAGTTTCTTTTGGTGCTCCGTCATCTTCCAGTTGATATAGTTTTTTCGAGATTTTTCTTATGTTTACACGTTTTCCACCACTACTTACAATAGGATCACTACACCACGACTCTTCATGTTGAATTGGCAAATGATCATAAATACGACCAGGAGTCAGGTAAGGTGTATTCTTGTAGAATTCGGTTGGTATAACGTTCTCTCTATTAAGTGTGGGATCAAGCTGGTCCATTCTATGTTGCATGTCCTTTAATTGATCTAAAACCTGCATACAACTCGAGTGGAGCCAATTAGAAGTATAAATTTCCACCTTCTTTGTGGTTGTTGACCTACATACCCACCATAAGGATGTTGGTTTGTATGAGAATAACCAAAAGATTCCATAGGGTCTTGATCAAAACCAAATGATTGATTGTATCTCGTGGTCGGTGTAAGTTATTAAAAGATTGAGAATTATAACTAAATTGATTACCACCATAATATGCCTGAACTTGTGCATCATACATGTATACAAACTGTTTTCAAAATCTACCTCCCGCTTTTGACGGTTAACGAATTCCACCAACGAATTGTTTCCACCACGAAAACCTAAAACCTGAAAAACACTCAAAGAAAAACATAAAATAAAACAAAAAAGAAATATCAAATAAAAAAATTTGCTAACTTCTCCCCTGCAGCGGCGTCATAATTTGATGCGTGTCGTATGTGCAACAAATTACTTCAGATATTTCCTACTAATACTAATAAGTAATATAGCGGTAGTAAGGATCGTTCCCACGAGGAGCTGTGAATTGTTATTTGTATTTGACTTCTTATGTAACCAAGGGGAGATTGTAATGAATTCAATTAAGTAAACTAAGAAAATAAAAACGAAATAAATAAAGATTGACCTTAAGGTGAGAAAATACTGGCCAGGGTTTCATCTTCCATCGCCAATCATGCTCCTTAATCGATTATAATCAACATTTATTCTCTTCATACCAATATCAATAGAGAAACCCATCGAGAGCATACTCCGGTAAATTCCTTGTGTCATCACTTACCATAACGATGAATATACTACTCAGCGAATAACCTAACACAACGTGCTATCAAGTTTAATCCCCCAAGAGCATTAAGTTCTTTGAATTAGGATAATCAGTGCAATATAAGTACTACGGTATTCTATTTAACATTGGTCAAGCTTCTACATGCAATTACATGTAGGTTTTGAATACAATCATTAATCACATTCTTCTACTTGCAACGGGGTCTATCGACTATTCCATATCTCCAAACCCTAGTTTAGCTTTAGATATGAATACATGTCCATTCAATTTGCAACTGAAACGAACATGTCTTCAATCATACATGGCGATATAAATAGTTGAACATAAGCGATAGAAGAAATCATTAACATTAAAATGAACCATCCAGATTGATTTACATGTATAGGATTTTCAACTACATCCCCAACCAATAAAAAAAAGTTACCTACTCATGTATTTCTCAAAACTCATGAAAAATATACAAGATAAGAGGGAGAAGTAGAAGAAGGTGTCACGGTTCTCCTAAAAGGGAAAAACCTTAATTCGCTCCAAAATTCTCTTGATTCTTGTATTGTAGATGATATGATTTGATGATCCCCAAATAGGAGTGAAATTGTTTCTTATATAGATATCCCAAAAGTGGAAGTGCCTGTGCTCGAATCCCGGTCAAAATATGTTCCAAAAATACATTAAAACCATGTATGTACGTTAAAAATATGAAGCCTGCAAATTTCTATGTCTGGTCGGCTAGGAATGGCCGATTAGAACCCTTTCTAGTCGTTCAGTTAGGGACACCTAGGGGTTTAAAGGGTTGTTACACATGCTAAGTGTAGTCGTATCCTCAACAAAACGGATTTGTTGTATTAGAGTTGTATCCTCAACAAAACGGAGTTGTTGTATTATAATTGGTTATACTTTCTTTGCTATTTCTCTTTTATTTTGCGTATATTACACTTGCTTTCAATTTTGTAGGCAATTTGGAGTCATGTGGAACAAAAGAAAAAAAAATCATTCAAGAAGGGCAAAACTATCATTTCACGCAGAGCAAGTTATGGGGATGATGATAATTGCATAATTTACATGTATTGCATACTATTTTCTTACACTTATTTGTTAGATTTTATGTGAATTACCTTGTATTATTGTTACTTGTGTATTTTATGTCTTCTCTTAGGTTACATCTCCAAAAGAAATGGAAATAGAGTTGTATAAAGAAAGAAAATCCAAATACCAAGTGGAACTTAGTGAACACCAAGATTTATTCTCACCATATCAAAAAGCACGAAGAAAAAAGCCAACGACGAAATAATGAAGTCGTTTCGACTTCGTATAAGAGGTTATCGGCAAAAAAGTAGAGAAAAAGTTGCAGTAGTCCAGACTTGGCCGACTAATAAGAGTTGCAGTAGTCCAGACTTGGACGACTAGATGGAGTTGTACTAGTCCAGACTTTGCCGACTAGAAAACAGGATGAATACGAACGATAAAGGTGGATGTTCCCACAAGAATCTCGGCAATTACTTGTTCTGATTTTACTAGTCTCATGAGAGTTTACTAGAGATTTACCCACAAAACCTACTCCAAATTTCAAATATTCCAAAGCACATGCATCCAAAGAGATAAGAGGACATAAAGTTTCTACATACTAATATAAAAAGTTAGACGTATCAAAGAACATTATTCTCGTGCTTTACTCTTGAGTTAGGAGAAAACCACCATATGAAAGAATTCAGGTTCGAGAGGATCGAATGTTTCGACTTCTGCCTCATCAATAAAAATTTATGAATTTGCAATCAAAAGACGCACTTTGTGGTTCTCATGTGTGCAGGCAGGAATGAAGATAGAAATCTTGCACACGTTGAATGGTGGGAAGGAAGACCTTCCGAATTATATTTAAATATCCCATAGAAACGTGGAAGACAAGAACCTTTTTCTGATGATCTCTATGAAAGGAAATAAACCACTATGTACGGATGGGAATGATCACTCACCTTCTCATTCAATCTATAATCAGTACCACTCTTACAACGTCCCACAGAAACGTCTTCGTCCTCGGCTTCAACTATAAATGATGAACTCCTGAACTTCATAGAACTTCGACAATTTCTAACTCTTTTCTTCTCCAATTCTTGTTGCTTAAAACTTCTTTATAGATATCTATTTTCCCATGGCCTTAACGAATAAATACAAAAACAAATATACACCAAAGCAATTAAAACATTTTTTTGATTTTTTTTTTTGATTTTTTTTTTTGAGATAAGAAATATAAAATACGAATTAAAAGAATAACAGTGAAACTAATATGGCCGTGGGGAAAGGACTTTACCACTTGATTCTTCATAACTTTTATCGTCTCGATATTCATAAACTTCACAAAAATTCACTTCTTTTGATTTATTCGCTCTTGTACTTAGTCTTCAATTAGGATATAGAATTCTGCTCCTTGTATTGTTCCTTCACTTTGAATCTGAATTTTGTTCTTTATTGTAGTGTTGCTTGTAAACCTTGAACGTCTTCAACTTTCTTCAAGTTTTTAATTTCCACTTGTTGATGATGTTTGTGTTTCTATGGACCTGTTGTTGTCTAAATAGACATAGAATGGTGCCAACTGCAAATCAAACTACAAGGTAAGGTTTTTTCCATAATTCTTATATCACCCTGATTATTGATAGAATTAACACTCAAGAGATCAAAAAGTAGTGCTGAAATGGTGTGATGTTGAGTAGCTCATCATTCTACTCGGAGTTTTTGCAGATGAAATAATCTAAGCGAACAATTTGACATGTATAAAATATTGAAGGTTTGATGCCTCACTCATATATAGGTAATGAATGATCAGCTTCTCTAATATTGTATTCGCCACCGGTGGTTTAAGTCCTCTTTTATCAGCTATTGCCTCTCAACAACTAAGAAACCTAAATATAGTTCTATAATACTTCTAAGTTCATTTATTTTGGTAAGAACTTCGTAAGTAAATGTATCTACAAGTATAATAAGTGACTCTAAAATATCTAAAAGTTGGAGGTTTCATGCAAATAGTTATTAGAAATTAGAAAATTTAGAACTATCCTCCTTCTTGATCTAATCTACTATGTTTCTTATGAATCCCAGTGACCGGCGCGAGGCTTGTGGTTTAGAACCCTCATATTAGAGAGACTCGATAAATGAGAAGATAGGCGCTGCAGTTGCAGTGAATGTATTTTTTGTGTCGTCGATCTACGTAATGAAAGGCGCTGGATTTACTGGCTAATTGACTTATGAAAACTGAAGGCAAGTATGGACCCTATTGAAAAGTGGAAGGTCCTTTACATATAGCAGGATTTTCTTCTTCAATATGATGTAAAAATAACAACGAGTCGAGCACTAAATCGATTACTCGAAGGAAAGCTCATTATGGCCTAGTCATAGTCTTTCAATTGAGGCCCCTTTCAAAAATAAGTAAGGGCATGCATATACTCCAGATTTAGTTCAAAAGGTTCATCATTGGTGTAGCGGATGACCTTCCTTTGGGAATGCGGAATGATGCCGCCAAAAAGAATGGAACCTTGATTCGTCTGCTGGATGCGTTAGATCCTGACTCCTGAAATTCGGGGACCGAAATAACTCCAATCAATCAGCAACTATAAATAGTAACTAAATAACTCAAGCCAGTCTAAGGCATGTTAATGATACTACGATATCCGAAACAAACCAATCCATATGCTATCGGGTACGAGTTTGTTAGCCAGGTAAAGCAAGAGAGTGGATTACAGAAGGAGGGCTTTTGCTTCGCTGACCTATCACGTGGTAAAGAAAAGAGAGTACAAAAGAATAGTAAACAGAGCACACCGTAGAAAGATTCTAAATATGACAAGTATATGCTTAACACTCTCGCATACTTAAACTTTACATTGTCCTCAATGTAAATTGACCTATCCAATGTAAAACCAAAGGGGAAATCCTACAATGATATAAAAATTCAGAAATAATAACAAGAAAAAGTACAAGAAATAATAAACCAATGGGTTGGCTCCCATGCAGCGTTTGGTTTAAAGTCGTCATCCTGACTCTCTACTTGTCCGCAAACCCTTAGTTGGCGTTTAACAAATTAACATGAAAATATGATTGAAGATTACTTGGGTGTCTCTTCGCCTCAAAGATATTGAAGTGTATGACCTCTCCATCAAGTTCTATAGTCAGGGTCTCATTGTGGACATCAATATTTATTCAAGAAGTACTCAAAAATGAACTACCCAACAGTAAAGGTGTAGACGAGGATGAATTCTCATCACTCATGTCTAGAACATAGAAATCCACTAGAAATATTATCCCTTTTACCTGCACCAAATATCCCCAACAAACCCTTTTGGGTAAACATTAGATCTATCTGTAAAAACCTTAGGTGGGAGTTTCTTTTGAATAAATTCCAAAGCATTCTCCCCCACACGCATTACCTCATTATCGATTAGTCTTTGATTGTTGGTACATAAATCCTTTAAAAACCTTGCATACTTGGGAACTTGCTTGATAGCATCTATGAGAAGAATGTTCACTTCTATCTTATTGAAAATATCCAAAATCTCCCTGTCTTGTTCCACCTTCTTGGAATTAGCAAATCTGCAAGGGAAAGGTAAAAGGGAACATAAGTAGAGATAAGATTTTTGGTTTTATATTTCGGTACCTCACGAATTTGGGGAGAATCAGAATTTTCTTCCTCTAAAATTGGCTCTTTTGGGGTCGTCGTATACCCCATATCTGTAATTTCAGGTTGCACAAGGTGTACCACTTCTCAATGTAACATCACTAACATTATCTCTTGGGTTAAAAAGAGTTTGAGAAGGGAGTTTCACATTACTCTGTTCCTTCAATTGATTTAACTCACTAGCCATCAATCCCTTTTGTGCTTGCAATACCTTGATAGCGCTCTTGGTACCTTGCTGACTTTGTTGGAAAATAAATGTAATGCCTTGCATCATGGTATTGAGTTTCTCATCGAGACTAGAATCCTGATTTTGAGTTTATTGTTGTGGATGAAAATATTATTATTGGATCCCACTTGGGCGTTTAAAAACAAGACTTGTATCTGCAGCTTACTAGTTATCATAGCCAAAGTTGAAGTGTTCTCTCCATCCTTGATCATAGGTGTTAGAGAAATTATCATACCGTTGATTTAAGAAGATAACATTGACGTGCTCTATTTTCTCATAAGCTTGGTGTGATGGTTTTACAACTGCAACTGCAATTTGATGTGTTTCCAGATGATTCAGTCTACCAGCCATAGTGTTCATCTGTGTCTGTAACTTTCTGATTTCACTATCAGTTGTTTGCTGATTTTTCTGCATCAGTGACGTTATATTCTTTATCAATGTCTCCACCCTAGATCGTAAGTGTTGGAGTAAGGATCATACCGTTGTCTTTGCTGATTTGAGAATAATGCATTCACTTGTTCGGCCTCTTCTTCATAAGCAAGAATGATCACTGCAGTCATTTGTTGCATCATCTTCTCCATATTACCAATTATATGCTTTAAATGCGGTGAAGAAGTAACCTCATGAACCCTTCTACTCATTGACATACCTCTTGTGTTAAACTGATGGGTGTTTGCAGCCATATTCTCAATCAATTCCGTAGCTTCGTCAATGGTTTTGTTTGTCAATGCACCACCACTAGCTGCATCAATAAGATTTCTCTCCTACGGAAGCAAACCATCACTGCATTATAAGTTGCTCAGAGATCTGATGATGTGGGAAGCTTACTAACAACTTTTTGTACCATTCCCAGTAACTGTAAATAGTTTCACCAGTAACTTGTTCAATCCCACTAATTGTTTTACGAATAGTTGTTGCTTTAGAGGCGGGAAAGTACTTTTCTAAAAACACTCTTTGCACATCGTTCCATGTTGTAATATTTCCAAGTGGAAGATAATAAAACCATTCTTCTGCAGAATCAATCAAAGAGAATGAAAAAGATGTCAGTAAAGGTTTTTGTTGATCAGCCCCAGTTGGCTTCAAAATTGTCAACCTATGTTGAAAAAGTTGTAAATGACGATTTGGGTCATCTCCTGGAAGCCATTTCAACTTCGATAACCAATGAATCAGTTGAGATTCAAGCTCAATTGAGTCCTCTAAGTTAATACAAAGCTTTTGCTGATCAAACGATAGAGACGTCAGATCTTTGAGTTTCTTCCTAACCGGTGGAGGATCCGTTTCACCGTTCATCTTTTCTTGTTCTTCCTTTTTATCCGAATATGAAAATTCACTCTGTGAAGAACTAGGAGGAAGTGGAGTGTTCAGAGCTCAAATAAAATATCTTAGTTGAGTGCCTTATCGAAGAGTATACCAATGGGACTTGGTCTTCCCTCTTTAAGCATTCACAAAAGAGATGATACCTAAAATAAGATTCTCACAAACTACGTTAAAAACTGAAACAAAACAAGAAATCAAAAATAAAATAACAATCTGTTATGCCTCCCCGACAGCGACGCCAAAATTTGATGTGTGTCGTAGCACGTCAAAATTATATTCACTTTCTCACTTATAAAATATTTAGATTAAATATATGGTAATAAAGATTCGTTCCACGGGAGGCAATTGTTGTTATTAAATTTTAATTTCTTAAGTAACAAGGGGGGATTTTTCAGAATTTATGAAAGTAATAAAAACTAAAACAAAAGCGAAGTAAATAGTTGAAAGTAATCAAGAGTTGAGAATATATTGGTTAAGGGATTGTACATTCACATACATGTATTTGTATCAATAACTAGAATTGGTATTTAATCTCTCATTGTCAAAAACCCTAGAATACCTTGATCGCAAGAATATCCCGTTTATTTCTAAAAATCAGCACAAACACATTAAAATATGCGAATATGAATTCCACCTAGAGATCAACCCCACGTTTAAAAGCGGTAATCAAGTTTGATTCCCCATAAGCATTAAGTTTTGTGGAATAAGGTTAATCAATGTAATTAAATGTGGAAAACGCACTAATTCAATTTAACAAAGGTTATGATTCATATATGTTTGCTAGGATGTATCACTACAAGCAACAACCACACTTATACTACTTGAAATCATAATTCGTCAACTTTTTCGTATTGGAAACCCTAATTTAGCTTTAGAGATGAAAACAAGTTAAATTGATTCCGGACTCAACCAACGAAGCTTTCATATCATGCAAAAGTTATAAAGAATGAATCACAAATAACAAATATTGAGATAAAACTAATATATTAATTAAATATCATGTTTGAGAAATTAACTTTAATCATTAACCAATAAACTAAAAATTTAGCTACTCATAACTATGGAGTTTATACACATATTAAAATAAAGAAGAAGATAAAAAATATTGCAAACCCTAGATGTGTGAAAGAGAATGGCGGCTCCTTGGTCCCAAAAATCATACGTTAAAGTGTGTAGAAGTTGTAGAAGACTGTCCCTTTTATAGCTCTTCTTGTTCCAAAACTAGGTCAAACTCTTCCTATCCAAGAAAAAATCTAAGTCCATTAAGTCCACCAACTAGCCAATTAAGCCCATGAGTAAGAATAAATTTTCTAAAATTCTGTGTCAAAAGTGGTCACCAGAAATTTGGGTTTATTGCCGGAACCATTCATCGAAACAATGCCGCCGGTCACTTAAGTCAAATTAACGGTCATCCATTAAATGTAACAGTCAAATAACAGTCAAGGGGAAGAGTCAGCTGGACTCACTCGGCTGATTAGGTTTTATTCACATGTAATGCGTCATCTGGATCGGTGAGTCAACTCGTTGGAACAGAAATCCGTCCAAATTCAGGCTACTCTGATTTGTCCTTTCCTGCATAATTTCATACATTCATTCAAATCAACCATCAGCCTTTTATCAAATTCATAACATTAGTTTCTTCTTGGATATCAGCAACCAAAATTCAGACCAAACTCCTTCCTATCTTCACGATCTGAACTGCACCACCATCATCTCACCGCAACAACACTTCATTATCGAACCCATGATTTTCTTCTAAGAAACTCAATCCCATCTCACGACATCACTAGAATCGCAAATCAGATGATACCCATCTTCCTCTTGAGCTCAATCTCACCCACAGACAGTGACAGAAACCATGGCAGGCAACACTTGTTTCAGTTCACTCAAAACCCATCTTCTCACGACCCTCTCTGTCAAATTCATATTTGCATCAAACACATTTTCAATCTTTTCTCTTCAATGGCAAACCTTAATTCTCTTTTAGCTTTTCTTCACAGATTCAAATCAAAGTAAAACCCTAGCTTTTAATCCCATTCAAAACTATTGTAACCTCACAATCTCTTCCATTCACTATTCAATTACAAGCAATAGCAATATGACCTTCCTCTTTGTCGATTGTAACTCAGATTCATCACGATCTTCTATGGCAGTAAATATCTGAACTTTCTTCTCCATTTCTTTCTCACTGATTCCACTTCGACGGCACAACATCTTCGGATCTAGATAGAACCTCGACTTTATTTTAAGGTTCTGGTTAAAAGATAAGAAGGTGGATTTATTTTAAGGTTCTGGTTAAAAGATAAGAAGGTGGATTTACGGAATGGGCAGCCCCTTAACTTTGTCCGCGTGAAATGATAGTTTTTCCCTTCTTGAATAATTTATTCTTCTTTTGTTCCAAATGACTCCAAAGTTCCTAAAAAATAGAAAAAAAACGTAATATATGTAAAATACAGGAGAAATAGCAAAAAAAATATAATCAATTGATACTAATTAAGGTGTTTAGAGACCTATCTCCTACTTCCATGGGTTCAGTTAACCAAGTGCCACTGGGATCCTGAATGATATCAATTTTATCTCTTCTAGCTATGCTCTTGGTAACCCTATGAAAGTATTTTTTTGTTTATGTCTCCCAGCTTGATAGTTTGATCTCTGCTTTTGGTTTTCCAGAATTTTTCTTCAACATTACCCCACTTGTTGACCTATTCCTAGCCCTGTTGACCTGAAAACCTCTATCAGCTCTGAAATAATTCTTGTTGAGCCATTCCAAATGCGTCTTGAAGTCTAATAAATTAGTCTTTATATTGTCATAAACTTCTTTGTTCAAAGCCTGACCTTGAGCTTGATATCTTTGAGCTTCCTAGCAATGATGAAAGCAGAAGAACCAGAGTTCTTTTCCAGCAATCAGTTATGATTTTTTTGCAGTCATTATGGTCTAACCAAGGACCAAAGAACTTGAAAGGGATACTGCCATTTTTCCAGTTGGGGTTGGAGTTAAGAAAAATGGGATGATGATCAGAGCCAATGTTCAACAGGGTAGAGATAAAAGAATTAGGGAAAATAGCCAGCCAACTTTCAGAAGCAAGGCCTCTATCAAGTCTTTGCTTAGTAAGAGCAGGACCAGTTCTTCTATTATACCAAGTAAAGGGACATCCATTGAAGCCAATGTCCACAAGTTCTAAATCACCAATTTTTTATTGAAGACATTAGCTTCAGTGGTGTCAATAGTGTGAACACTGAATTTCTCTGAGTCATGAAGAACAAAATTAAAGACCCCTATTACCAGCCAAGGTAGGTTGTTTGAGGAAGCAGTATTTTCAATCATTTCCCATGACTCAGTTTTTTTCTGAAGCTCATATGGGCTGCCATAGTACCGAGAGAAAAGCCAAGTGGGGATATGAGCAGTGGAGATTATAGCATTAATATGGTTTAGAGAGAAGTCAATCACTTTTATATTTAAGTTGTTTTTCCATATTAGAGATAATCCTTCAGCAATACCAACCGCCCCACCAGGCCCAACAAACCAATAATTGTCCATATTAACATCTTTCATTATCCATTTTAAACCTTCTTTCTTTTGTTTTCTTTTAGGTAAGAAGATAATGTCAGGAATATGTTTGTTTAACATGTTATTTAGGTGTTTCTTAGTATCCCTTGCTCCAAGCCCTTGGAAATTCCATGCAAGATCAGTAAAATTTTCAAAAATAGGAAACAATGGGATTCTTTGGTGTGTGCCTTTTAAAATATCTTGGACCAGTATCCAGATCAACAATTATGTGGTTAGGACTGACAATAAGGTTACTAGGAGCTTTACATTGTATAAAAAATATAGAGTTGTATTAGTTTATGTAATCAATGGTATGATAAAGAACAAGATGGTGAGAAAGGAAAGTTACCACAGTGTTGTTGGAGGAGTCCACCAGGATGCCATTATCTAACTCATCCTCTTCAGTTGTCTGTAGCTCCTTAGCTCCATTTTTTTTTTTTTTTGAGGATTGTGTGGTCTTCAGAATAGTGGGGTTTCTTTTTCTTTGATTGAAAAGGAACATGCCTCTCTTCTGCATTAGCCTTGGCATTGAAGCTGAATTGGTTTTTTTTCTTTTTCTGATCCCTTACATCTTTCTTCTTCTTTTGGGATTCAGCCTCAATACTTTCGTTTATTTGGGATAGGATGGGGAGGGAATCAAACTGGAAAGGAGCTGGAGGCCTGGTGACAGGAAATGGGTTGGTGATAGGCGTAGAAGTGTTTATAGTGATTTTTTGGTTTCCCTTTTCTCTAGCAGCGACTTTCATGTTGGTTATTTTCTTATTGATTATCCACATCTTTTCTGTCCTGACTAGATTTCTTATTTCTGATTTGGCAATACTGCTTCAAAAGGCATAAGTATATAACTTCTACAACATGAATAATTTTTTCAAGAACAGAAGCAAGATACGACCTAATATAGCCACCACTGGTTACCCCCACTATGAATGCTAAGAATACCTACAAAACAAAATCAAATATCCACAATAAAAACATGAGTAAAACGACTACGGAAAAGAAAGAAACAAAAAGAGTAAAAAATCACAAATAGATAATCAAGTATCCATAAGAAACATAAATAAGAAATCAAAACGATCTGATAAATCAAAGTCAAACTGTTTGAAAATAATAGCTAAGAAAATTATTTCAAAGATATTTGAAGAAAAGAAGTTCATTCAAATGATATGTCTCTAATCAACTTTAATGTGAAGTTTTGCACTGATATTGACTGGTTTTAAGCCTAATTTTTTCTCTTGCTTGTTTGATTCAAATTAATAAGGTTTTTGTTGATACTCTAGCTAAGGAGGCTAAATCTACCGCTTTGTCGGAGTGGTGGATATAGAATTCACATATGATTCTCTCCACCGTACTAAAAGAGGATCAATCATGTGTAAATTAGGTTAAATATGTTCTTTTCGATAAAAAATAAAAAATAAAATAACTGTTAGTACCGAAAAATTGATTCTACGCAAAACAATATACTGTTAAAGTACTTTCTTTATATTCGGAAATCAAAATCATACAGGACAAGCTTAAACCACGATAGTAGCCGTTTCGTCCTACTTCGGCCATAAGGAGAGAAAATGGGTTGATCTTAGGGGTGGGAAGAAAAGAAAGTTGAAGGAAATAAGCATGATAAATTGTGTGTAGAAGCGATGAACTATTGGATAAAATAAAAGATCTATGAGAATGGTAAGCTTGTTGTGTTTCTGAAATGGGCTAAGTAGCCTATTTATAATAGTTGGTAATACACACTTCTCCTTGTAAAGTAGTGGAGGTAGTTAAAATATGGAGAGGTGGAAGTAGTGGGGATAATGGTATAACCGCCTTGGAGTCTTCGGGAAACCATTACTCCATTAACTGCTTCAACCTGGAAATTTTGCATCATGGGGTGTTGCCACGCCGCATGTTGCTGTAACTACCATACCAAAACCCCATGTAATTATTTTAATTTCTCGTGAGATTTAGTGGAGTCATGGACTCTGAGTTTTGTTGTAACAGAATATTTGTGCTAGCTACAATGATGTATATGAGTGTTACAGGCTTGACCGTGGTGTTGCTAGTACCCAACGATTTATGGTTGTATCCTAGATGATAGTGCAAGCATGACGCTAGGGTGAAAATACGCACAAAGGAAAAAAGAGGGGGAAGGCTAGCGAGCCGTCAAGGATGACGCTAGTGTAAAGGCTGACGCTAAGGTAAAATCTTCCGCTAGGGTAAATGATGACGCTAGGGTAAAGGCTTACCAGCGTTGTTGCTAACAGCGCCAAGCTTGGCGCTCGCTAGCACTTGTAGGGCCTGTTTGGCACGTACTTTGTTAGCTTTTGGCTTTTTTGCCTTTTCCTGGCCTATTGGCTCATGTGTGTGCTACTCATTAGTGTTGGGAATGTGGATAAGACTTGCTAAGGCTGGCACTTGCTAGTACCATGGTTATGCTAACTTTGGCATTCATTAATGTCGTGACCATATTTATGGCCTGTTTTGGGGTTTCTCAATCGTATGAGATTTAACGTTAGCATTTATGCTTAAGTTTTTATGCATGGCATACAAAAAAATTTCAATAGATTCATCTGTGGAAGTTTGTAACTTAACATAATGCTTGATGCGACTCTACAATTAGATGGTATGCATTTAATTAACGTTTTTATTCAGATATGTCATACCCTCTATTCTGAATGTTCGTAATTTTGTATAATCAACGTTTCTGATTAATACAGATGATTTGTACATGAAATAACGAGGGTTTAGCTGGGTAAAACCCTGAGGTTTTTACGGACGTATATATATGCAAAAGAGCTACATGGATAATTTAGCCACGAGCTGAGTATGCCTTCTCAATTCTCTTGTGGAATGTAAGATAGACCTACGTACCCATGATTCTGATGTTGGGTCAGAATTTTTTTTTTATATTTTGGCAACTAGGCAAGGTAACTTTTACAATTTATGCCCTTGTCAAAAACCCACCATCTACAAGAACAAAAATATTTGATAGTTTCTTCCTTCTGGTGCCATAACACTAGTCTAACTAGTTTGAAGTTTTCAACACCGCATGTATAATTAACATCATTTATTCCATTGTGCACTTGTACTTCATATACACTTGCACTCATACAAAGCGATGATACAGTACTTCGATTAGGGAAATAAGCAAACAACGGTAATTAATCATACATATTTACAACGTGTTTAGTTGGAGGGAATGAAATCACTTTCCCAAAATTATAATTGTATTCCCATGTTCAGTAATTAGGAATAAAGGGTGGTTATGAATATGATTCCCAAAAAGTAAAGGAAAGCAAAACCCATGGGGGATGGTGGGTTTAGGATTTTCCCTTTCCAGGGAATATGATTCCTAGAAATGTGATTCCCTTCCCACCATCCAAACACGCCGTTAGTGTCAGACACAATAAATTGGTGTCTACATAGACTCAGTAGAGTTTGTTTGTACAACATACATGGAAAAATAAAATGTGGGGGACTAAAACAAACAAAAGCACGTAATGTAAAAACACTCGTAACCATTTGTTTCGTTCATAGACGACGTACATCCAGTTTTTATAAAGAATATTTAGAAAATAGAATCCACCAGATTAGTCGGGTCCACTTTATACGGGATTAGTTGTTTGTAGGTTATACTCATAGAGTCGTTGGTTACAATTTGTCTTAAGAAATTAGGAACAACATATTGTGATATTGTTGCTGCAAAGAATCCATGTTGGCTTTCGTCAGCTGTATGATTTTCTAGCACATCGGCCGCTTAGTTACCTTCCCTATATATGCGGTTGATAGTGTATTGTGGTATGCATGGCAATAGGTATATGATTTCATTGAGCATATATCTCACGTACCACGGTGCTTCGGTCCTGTGTGTGATGAAATTAACTAGATTTTGTTAGTCTGATACAAAATTGATGTCCATTATCTTGTTGTTGATGTTACGGCCCCCATAAGCATAGCCCAAGTCTCTTCCACTAAAGTTGTAACGATCCCCAAAGGTTGTGTCGTTGTCGTGATCGTGGAAGTTGAAGAACTTCTACAGATAAAACTCCTCCAACTTGCTATGGGTGTCCCCTTGTCACCCCAACATAGATTGTTGTCGTGCTTCGTCGTTGGATGTTGTTATTGGGTAATGGAGTCACGTTGGGTAGATATGTGGGGAACACCTTATTATCCCAAGTGAACTCTTGTTGTAACTATATGGTAAGTCTGACTATGCTGATAGGTAATTATTGGGTTGTTTTTTTTTTGACAAGTTCACTTTGGGCTAGCCATATAGGCCAGAGAGTAAACAAAAGAAGTTGTAATATTATTATGTAGGTTGGTTTGAAGTAGGTAGGGGAGAGTGGTGGTTTGGTCGATGGGAGGATGAACCATGTCTTGTTCACCATTGTTTGTATAATTCTGTGAATGACTCGATAGATTGTCCATTTTTATATAATCATAATAGACTTAAATTATAAATAACTCTAAAATTGCGTTGATTTGTTTGTTTTTTGTTTAAAAGCGTGGGAGTTGAATCTTCAACTATAAACTATGTTCCTTCGTCCTATCAAAAGTATGTCTTCACTTTTTTATTTTGGAAAAATGAAAAGACTAACTTTTTATGGGACGAGAGTATTATTATTTTGTAATTTTGAATGTGTATAAAATTAAAATGAATCATGAAGCCACATATATTTTACCACCTCGATAAATGAGTAGTATATTTCTTCTATCCCAGTATAAAGTCGGAGTTTTGAAATTTTTTGTCCCATTAGATAAGCGAAAATCTAATTCTAAGAAGGTTTTTTCTACACATATCCTTATTTAAATATTATTATTATCATCATAATTAATTTTTTGTTTCTAATATTGGAAATAAGATAAATGATAAAATAGGAAAATAAATGGATATTTGTGAAATCAAAATTATTTACTTTTTCTGTCCTAATTTAGTTGGAGTCCTGGTAATAGAAGGAAAGAATGGATTTGAGGAGGAAAAAATTATGAGAAAGGAATTAAAATTTGAGGGCAGGGATTGACCCTTTGAAAAAGTGTTAAAATATCATTAACGTCTTTGTCATTAAATTTACTAACCAAACAAACACCTAAATAGCAACGAAAAATTTTAAAATCACATCTTTTTCCTCGTGAAGATCAAAGTCAAAACTCACATTTATTTTGATGATCAGATCAAAACTAACCTTAAACTATCAAAATGCTCCAAGTTTCTTAAAATTATACGTACCAATCAAGTCGCCAGATTGAAACTATCATTATTTTTTTTATTATGGTTGTGAATCTTATAATAATTGAATATTTTAATATGTTGAAATTATGATCCACTCGAATAATAATGATGGAGACCAATGGATGCAAATAGTAAATAAAGATCTCTTGTGTCCACAACAAGCCTTGATGTATTACTTATTTATTTTAGTATATAGTTGTTTTGATGACAATAAGTTGTGTTTTTTTAATAGATAACCCAGGGAGTTGGCCTGGAGGTTACATAACGGATAAAGGTAAACTTACAAGATTAAAACATAAGTAGCGATTTCCAACAGTGATTCGGTGATTCGCCTCCAGTATCAGGATCAGGGTTAGCAGAATCACAATAACACAATCAGTAACAAACCACCAGCACTCTAGATGGAAGATGATCTTGGATCGATGGAACATAACTCAACTCCTAAGCTTGGATCGGTGGAACATGTGGAACATGATCCAACTCGGTAAAATAGTTTCAAAATCGAAAAGATGTTTTTTTTTCTCCTAAAGGAGAAAATAAGACAAAAGACCTTCTGTGAGTGGAGACGTCCCTGTTTAGTGAAGTCGGAACTCGTTGATGGTGTCCTTGCACCTACCAGAGAAGGTACAAATCGTAGAAGTAGAGTAGAACTCCCTTAGTTGATAAAAAAAAATATCCCTTCTAACATCCAGAACCCTTCTCTTTCGGGAACAATGCCCAAATATCTGCTTACAAACATCGAAAAATAAGAACCACAGCCCAATACTACTTGAACCTTAACCAGATACACCAAAGAAAAACCAATGAAAATTGAAAATCATACCCAAAAGCCCTGGAACACAGAAACTAAGGTTACAAAAGTTGTGTACCCAGGATTTTTAACTAAAAAAGATACATCCCTTATAGATGTGATTTTTTTAATAAGTAGTGTTTTTATGCTTACAAAATTAAACAAATATGATATACGTACATCAATTGATCGAATTTCAAAGCTTCCTTGCACCAAAAAAATTTAAAATCAGGAGTTTAGTACTGAAAATGGGTTAGTAGATGGTTGTATTATGTCGTTTGCTTTATCAATTTTCTAGGGGGTTAATGGACTTTCGGTACCTGAATTTTTTTCAATATTAGTGTTTGGTCTAACTTTTGTCCAACTTAGGGTTTGATATTTATTTTTGATGTTGACTTACGTTGACTCGGTTAAATATTGACTTCTGTTAATAAAATACAAAAAAAAATTAAAAAAAAAATATTAGACGAGTTTACGATCATTCCCTTTACTTTTCTAACATTTATATCCTTCTCCAAACCCTAAACCCAATTTCTCATCCTTCTTCAAACCCTCACCGCCACCACCACCACCATCATTGTCTCTGCCAAAAACCCACCGACAGTTTTTACACCTTGTTTGAACTGAATCTTCAAACCCCATCTCATAATTCCTTATTCTTCTCAACAACTTCATATTCTAACCCTTTTTATTTATTCTCAACAGCTTCATCTTCTAACCCTCCATCTTCTTCTCATTGTCGATGAAAAACAAACTTAACCATTATTTTATTTCCTGTTTTATAGCAGCAATAATCATAATTCAAGTCTTCTTCTCTCGACAATTATAGTTACACAAAAAAATCAACACATCAACAATACCCATTCTTGTTCGAACTAAAAACAAAAACCCATCTTTCATTTTCTTCAACTGAACGGTAGCAACGAACCTTAATTCAGGTGAGATCGATGGGTTTGAATAGATCCATGGTGGAGCATGTCTGTTGGTGGTTGCAGTGGAAGAGGAAGCTACTCGAGGTGAATCTGATTGAGGCAGTGAAGATGATTGATTTTCGTTTGAACTGATAATGGGTTTGAATGAAATTTCTCGATTGAGAAATAATCAACACCAAGAATGGATCCATGGGTTGTAATCGAAGTTTGATGATTCGAGTGGAAGAAGTGATTGATTTGAGTTTAATTTCAGTAAGATTCGATATTTAGCTGGTGCAGTCTAGTTGAAAGAGGGGAATTAGGAGTTAGGATTCATATATTAGAACTCTTAATCAGAACCGTAAGCTAAACTCTTAATCGGGATTGATGGATCTTAGGCCCACTTTAGGGTATACTTGTAAATTCAGTGTAATTTATTTTATAAAATTGATTAAATATAGTCATAAATAATCAACGAGGGTGTCAAAAACAAATACCAAATCCTAAGTTGGACAAAAGTTAGATCAAACATCAATATTGAACAAAACCCAAGTATCAAACGTCAATTATCCCTTTCTAGGGTCTTTATTACATAGAAGGACAATAAACAGGCATGAAGGAGTTTGGGGATGCAAGTTAGTGTCAAACGATTAGGTTAGGGAGGGCTGGGTACGTTTTTTAAAAATATTTTTTACTTTTCATGTTATTCAAATTTGACCGAACATTGACCAAATATTTGAGAAAATTCTCCCATTCTCAAAACCATTCTTTCCCTCCTAATAACAACACTCTTTGGTTGTTATATTAGATTTTACATTCGTCCTAATTTACTTGTCCTAATTTATATATTTCCATTTTTATTTATAATTTTGTCCCTAATTTGGAATTAGTCCTAACTTAGAGAAGCGTATAGGTTCAAATTTTTAAACACCACTTTTAAATACTCCCTAGTCTCTACATTTTCCTAAACATATTTACTCTTGAGTTAAGTTTTCTCTCTACTATAGCTAAAAACTGGAACTTCTAAAATTTAGTAAAATAAATACTAGTTTAAGGCATTTGTGGGGGGAAAAAAACTTTCTATGTATTTCTTAATATTTGTATAAAACACTTATATAACAACTAGATTAGGATGTAGGGAGTATTAATATAAGAGATTTTACTTGTTCTACCTATATTTGTGGATATATGGAGGGAGTAGAATTTAAATATTTTATGCTAGTGTAGATGGTGAGTTTTTGACAAAGGGTATAATTTTAAAATCGCCCTCTGCCTAGCAGTAGGAACATGAAAGTATATGCGCATATTCCTCGCTTTATATCAAAACAAGAAATATTGTATCCGCAAGCAAATTATTAATACAATTTCTATAAACAACTACAGGCATTTTAAACTGATCATGTAAACTCTGTAATACTTACAATATTTATTCCATATCGAATTAGTCTCAAGTCGCAAAAATTCCACAGCTGAATTCCTTGAACTCGACTCAAATGTTCATCGATGTTCAAATAACATCTATCATATGGGAATAGCTTATGCTTAATTTCCAAAGACACATTTTTGTTTAATATTTTGTTCAAAAAGAACACATCAAAAATTGTTGTCTTGAGCTTAAAATATGCCACCTTAGTATTTTTCTCAAGGATAAGCCATAAATTATGCGTCATTCCTCTTGGATGCACCACAAGCAGCGAGCAATACCTCCAAAGATGCATTGTGCCTCTGAGCTAGGCTATCCCTAGCATTTTCCTGCGCTAGCGCCAGGCTAGCACTATCCCCACTAAAGCAGCATTCCAAGGATGCATCATATTCTCGATGGCTAAAGCTAGCGCTAGCCATTTTCTAGCAGCGTCTCAGGGACGCATTACCACCTGCGCCAAAGTGCTACCATCTAAGCTAGCAGCGTCCCAGGGAAATATTTCCTAAAATGCTAACTTCTTAGATAGAAGCGTCTCAGGGACTATTGCCTAAAACGCTAGTTTCTTAGATAGCAACGTCTAAGGGACGCATTTCCTAAAGTGCTAGCTTCCTTGCTAGCAGCGCATCAGCATATGCGTCTAAAGTGCTAGCTTCCTTGCTAGTAGCGCTATAGCATATGCGTCTAAAGTGCTAGCTTCCTTGCGAGCAGCACATTAGCATATGCGCCAAAAACGCTAGATTCTTTGCTAGCAGTGCGTTACCACTTGAACCTAAAGCCCTAGCTTCCTTGGTAGCAGCGTCCTAGCAACACATTTAGCAATTTTCGCCTAAGGAGCTAGCGCTAGCTTGCTAGCCACTCCCTTAACGAAGCATTGGCATGTGCGCTAAAAAGCTAGCCCTAGGTATGATATATATTTCCCTTAGAGATGCACCATTATTTTCAGTCGTTGGCCTAATGCCAGCGCTAGCTCTATATGGCTATCCAATAAGCATTATGCACTTGGCAGGCCAGAGCTCCCAATGCGCGGTTTAAATTTTCACTTCTCACTAGGAAAATGCAGGTCGATTTTCCTTCCCAAGCATGCTTCGCAAGCATGATACTCGAAACGTAGTTTCCACACTGCTCCGACTCACCCCTTGTTCTGCTAAGAGCTCAAGGTAATAAATCCAATGGTGATACCTATGGCATACATCACTTTCTTAAGAGCATTTTACAAGCCTAAGTCATTCCTTGGAATAACGCATAGGCCATCAGAGACCTAGTTTCCTTTCTTCCTCAAATCTGCTTGGACCATGTGTTGGTGCCTGTACTGATCTTGCTCTTGCCAAGGGTGCAACATCAAGGCACATTCCATTCCATGCTGTAATGGTTGATAGGAAGCATGAAATATCCATCAAATAGAATTGCAACTACCTCATCGAGTGTGGCAACAATCAACTCTTGACTCGGCATTGCCGAGCCAGATGATATGAGTTACCATAATGCCACAATCACCTCTAAATTAAATGATATGAGCGACAAGGTGCTGCACCTCAATGTATTGCATTGCGGTTTCCTACATACCCAACCCGTACCTTGAAGGGATCAAGCATGATCGTAGTTCATCCGGATAGGGACAAGCAACTTAAGCCTATTAAGGAAAAGCCGACATCGAAAAGGGCCAATTGTTTCGAAAGGATATGCTTTGGCATATATAATATGCGTCCAACAATTTCGAACAAGATGTAGCAAGGCCAAAGGAAAAGATAAGCCTAATACGCATAGGCCAAGAGACTTTTGCAAAGTATATACCAGCTTATGCATAACTATCGCTACTTAGCATGCAGAATGCATTCTAGAGTACGCAACATGGATGAATGATGCTTTCGCATAATTCAAGCTTGCTTGGGTAAGCTACAAGCATATTGATGCGCCACGTCGCGTATATGTGCATTACCTTTTAATGTAGTTTTGAAAGTGGTAAATAAGGTGATCGTTTCTCGAACTTGTAAAGGTAATGATTTTAGAAAATAATGATTTTAATTAACTCTAGAAAATTCCAGGAGTATGAAAAAGACTAAATAACCTAAAGATGATTTTTGAATAATTTTAAAAGGACCAGGAATCAGGAATCATGTAATTCTAACAACCTATGTGATTAATCAGATAATTCTTTTTAAATTAATTGAAGCGCAAGTAATTGCCAAAATTGGTTTCGTTATGCTAACAAACAGAGGTAAATCACAAGCATGGACTATCAAAATTAATTAACCAAGCATAATCCATCAGGCAAAAGCACAACTGTTGAAAGAAAACCGTTTTCACTATTTAAAACTATGCAATTCTAATAACAAAAGAATTATAAATAATTATTAGAAAATAATTAAATCACATAAAATTGAGAAAATTACCTTATCCATCATCCCAGTAAATAGACTTAGCTCATGGTGGAGAAACTTGCTCAAAAGATCTCTTCATTGCTCAAAATATCGATTACAAGGTTGAATAATGGTGTAACAGCTGAACAGCTACCTTTATAAATGTCACAGAACAGGGTTCAGCCGTTACACAAAGCTTTAAGCAACATGAGTGTTTAAAATCTAAGGCAACAGGAGCAGAGCTGTAACGGTGGAACAGCAACGAATGCAGATGTTGCTGCTCTTTCTTCTCTGATGAAGGCTGATGAAGAACAGTGTCGGCGATGCACCAGCAGGTGTTCGGCGGTGACCGGAAGTTGCTGGAAGTAATCTCTAGGCTTTTGTCCTTGTTTTTATTCGATTCTTTTGGTTTATATAGGGTCTACAAACCCTAGAGAGAGTTCTAAACCTAATAGAACTCTCTAAAACAACTCGCAAATCCTCTTCCCAATTGAAACATGAATCCGTCCAAATACATGCTTTTCCGAGCTGATTTCCCGGGATTTTCTTCTGTTTCTCGATTGCTTTGAACTTGTATTGGATGTGTCTTGCGATTGGGTCCCAAAAATTCTATGAAAACAACTTCAATTGCTTTTCCTGTTTGAAACAAGAGATCCCGATGAGTTGGATCGGCGACTCGGCTGAGTTGACTCGCTGGCTCGCTGGGTTGACTCGGCCGATCCTAGGGTGTCCCTTATCCATTCTTGGGGTACCAATAACACTTGTCCTTGGGTGCCTTTATCACTTTTTGAGACAATTTTTCCACAAATCTTTATTCTTCTAATGTACCTACAAAAGCATAAAAACACGTAATATTTGCAAAATCGAATACGAACTTAATAGAAACAAAGGTGCAATTTAGACACTAAAATGTGTCTATCAAATACCCCCAAACTTACTATTTTGCTAGTCCTCGAGCAAACTACTCAAAATAAAGTAAAAATCCTAACTCACTTTCACAGGAATCGCGACTACATTTAGCATATGCAGTAAGCCGTTAAACCCCTAGGTGTCCCTAGTAGACGAGTTTTGTCTCGTGAGGGTTTACAAGAGGTATACCCACAAAACCTGAATCTAGATCTTAGCAACACGTGAACGATTAAGGGTAAACACTAAACAAGCTAGTTAGTTGGCTACTCAGATATTCGGCTATAGGGACCATTACCCTTTATGGATCCAATCGCTGTACACGAGTGCTAACTCAAGCATACTAAAATTCATATCTAAGACAACAGAGTTCTACTCAGACAGTTATGTAACCACCCATCACATGAAAAGACTTAGAAGATGAACGTAGACTGTAGAAGATCGCAAATGTTGACCAAGGCGAACGATGTGTCCCATATCTGTCTGAAGGTCAGTACCGAGATGAAACCTAGTGTGTCGAGATACTCCCCATTTATTTTCAACGGTTACTACTAACTAAAATATTTACAAGTTCCCATGGATCCTGCGTTCCACGCTTGCTTAGGCGACGGAGACAGGGAGAACTTTAAAATACCAAATACTATTTTTCTCAATTTTTTTCTAATTTTTTTCGATTTTTTCTTTTCTTTTCTTTTATTTTTCGAATTTTTTTTCTCTTTTTTTTTTTTTTTTTTTTTT
>JAJJMC010010584.1:4552676-4587939 GCA_023531435.1 Papaver californicum
CCTAATACATGTGTGTTCCCATGGATCCTGCGTTCCACGCTTGCTTAGGCGACGGAGACAGGGGGACCACACACATAACTCTAAGACAATAACATATTATTCATACTGGGGCATGATCTCAACACACTAAATGTCATTCCAGCGCTAATTAACACGTCGATGCTGGGACCCACCAATACTCTTAGAGAAACACGAAATTATAAAAATAAAAACAGAACGTGATGTGGTGGTGACAACTATCATGTTATTTCTAACACCTGAACTCTGTCTCCTTTATGAATAGACCATCTAGCTGGGCAATCCAATCCTTATAGCAAAATGGCTAAGTTTCCATCTACCTAGAGTGGTTAGTGTCACCCTGAATTGTTCACATGCTTCTAAATTCCAAATCTTATTAATCCTAAAAAGTCTCCCAATACCCCCAAACTTAAATTAAACAGTGTCCTCAATGTTTCTAAACACTGCACGAAAAGGAATTAGGGAAAGATATTACTGTGTCGCATGAGCATAAGTTACCTCCTTAAATCATATAGCAATAATCGGAACAACTGTGGATCATCTGAATCAAATAGTGTTAACCACAATAGAAGGAAACAGCAGCAAGCTACAAAGATAAACAATCTGAACATACTTTGATCCCTATCTAGGTAAACCACATCGACCAGAGGATGGGTTTTTGGAAACTGAACTTCTTTCTGAACAGGATGATCATTGGATCTAGCTCGAAGATGATCTTGTACAATGGCAGACGTGCATATATCAGGTCCCAAGCTAGGGACCTTCCTAAGAGTTAATGGTATAGCACATGGAGAATGATAGTCACCCCCAAACTTAGAGTTTTCAGTGTCTCTAGATAGACTAATAATAATTTCCCTCATTTCTGGATCGTCAGATTCTCGAAAATAGTCAATTGCTTCTTCTAAATTACAATCTGGTGGTGCAGAACCTAACAAAGTGCTCACTTCATTAATAACACTATCATTATCGCCATCAATTCTATAGTTGGCTAGGCATTTCTCTAATGGATCTTCTAATGGGTCGAGCCTATGCGGCATCTCCCTAGACGATTTGGATTCCTCCTCTAAATGGATCTGGTGCATACAAACTGTTGGGCTAATTCCCTTAATATCTGCTACGGTCCCTCCTAAGGCTTTTTGATTGTCCTGAAGCACGGTTACTAGCCTATTCTCTTGGTCACTATCCAAATCTGGAGCTACAATCACAGGTAAGGTCACTAATGGGCCTAACTCATCAAACTCTAATCCAAAGTGGGCTAGAAATTCTTCTAACGGGTCTTCTATCAAAGTGTTTGGTAATGACTCCTAAACTGGGGTCTCTATCATGTTGACGGTTTCTAAGCTGGGGTCATCTAGCTCAGGTAGTTGATTACTAATGTTGAAGATATCAGCTCAATAGTCATGTTACCAAAAGACAAGTTCATAACACCGTTACGACAGTTAATGATCGCATTAGATGTTGCTAAGAAAGGGCGACCTAGTATAACCGGTATATGATTCTCTGGATCAGGCACAGGTCTGGTATCAAGCACAACAAAGTCCACTGGATAAATAAATTTATCCACTTCAATCAAAACATCCTCTATGACACCACGAGGAATTTTCACAGACCTATCAGCTAACTGCAACGTCATCTGAGTCGGTTTCAAATCGCCTAGTCCTAGCTGGAGGTACACATGGTACGGCAGTAAGTTCACACTGGCTCCTAAATCGAGTAAGGCTCTTTCTACCCGGTAGTTTCCTATTGTGCAAGCAATGGTTGGGGAACCTGGGTCTTTGTACTTAAGGGCCGTACTACTCTGTATAATTGAACTTACATGACTAGCTAGAAAAGCTTTCTTATGTACGCTAAGTTTTCGCTTAAACGTACACATGTCCTTAAGAAACTTGGAATAAGCAAGAATCTGCCTAATTGCATCTAATAATGGAAGGTTGATCTTGACTTTCTTAAAAACTTCCATTATTTCATTAAAATTGGATTCCTTCCTAGTAGGTGCTAACAACCTTGGGTATGGGGCTCTAGGCATGAAATCGGTTCTCTGAGGGGTTGCCTCAGGCTCTTCAGAGGCTTTATTAGTCTCTTCAACTATTGGGTCAGGGTGAACTACAGTTTGTTCACTATCAGGCCTAGTTACATTGTTATCCACTACCTTACCATTCCTAAGGGTACTAATTGCATTCACATGACTGGATGATTTCTCACCAGTCAACATTCCATTGGATCCTCTAGGATTGGGTTCGGGTTGACTAGGGAACCTACCAAGTTCTCTCTCTCTCAGAGCCGTAGCAATGTCACTGACTTGGGTTTGTAAGCTAAACACAGCTTTTTCTAGGCTTTGGAACCTCTGCTCTTACTTTTCATCATTGGTGGGCTGAGTTGGACCAGCCGAATTCTTATAACTGAAGCCTGGAAGACCTTTAGCATTACTAAACTGACCTTGAGCCTGGCCTTTCGACCAGGAAAGGTTCGAGTGGTTGCTCCAGCCAGGGTTATAAGATTCCGAATACGGGTCGAACTTCCTCTGGTTATCAAATCTAGTGTTATCATAAAGAGCAAAAGCCTGTTCTTCGAATTGGTTGGGCTCTGAACTACTAGCTTGATTCATTTCGACCAGTTCTAGCCTTCTAGATAAGGCTTCTATTTGGGCCTTTGGATCAGAAGATCCTTCTACCCTATGAACATTTCCTCTTCCTAGAAGAATTGTTCTTTTTGGCTCTCTACTGCTCTCCCACTGCTGGGTCTTCTCGGCGATGTCCCTCAGAAGTTTCATCGCCTCAGCAGGAGTTTTACTGTCGAACCCTCTGGTTGACAAAGACTCGACCAAGGTTATAGATGCGTAGTCCAAACCGTCATAGAGAATCTGAACTAGCCTTAACTCCTCTATACCGTGGTCTGGGCATTGGGACAATAAGTCATTGAACCTTTCTACATACACATACAGAGACTCTCGCTCTAGCTGGGAAAACGTGTATATTTTCTGCCTAACAGATAAAATTTTGTTCATAGGGAAGAACCTCTGAATAAAAGCTGAAGTAAGTTGGGCATAGGTTTCAACTGACTGAGGAGCCAAGCTATATAGCCACGACTTGGCTTTGTCTCTTAGTGAAAAGGGAAATAGCCTAAGTTTAATAGACTCGTCATTCAAGTCTCTAATCCTGATTGTGCTACATATTTCCTCGAATTCCCTAACATGAAAATAGGGATTTTCGTTTTCTTTTCCTAAGAATAATGGGAGCATCTGGATGATTCTGGGTTTCAGTTCCTAGCTCGCTTCAGTAGCGGTTAACTTGATGCAAGATGGACGTGAGGTCCGGGTCGGATTCAACAAATCCTTCAGAGATGTCATTGCTGACACAGTCTCGGGAGTGACTAGTTCACTCTCAGTTGGCTTCACAAGGTTAAGGTGAACTACCAGTCTTCCACTAATTAATCTACCTTGAGGGTCTCTATCCCAAGTTCGCCTTAAGGGCGTTTTTGGCATGCAAAAATTAAATCCTAACAAGCAATTAATCAAACACAATCGTGCCCTGACTCAACCAAATCAAACCTAAATCTAGCAAACAACAAGCATGATGGTTCCACTTAGATTGTCTCTAGACCAGCTTCTATTCTTTCAAAAAGCAACTGGTTATAATTTTAGCAAACCTCTTAGAACGATCTGAATTAGATTAAGTCGAAGAGAAACAGGAGAAGCTCAATGGAGCTTTGATACCCCTGTCTCTTAGGCACTTTTCCCTGGGTTACAAGGCGGCTCTAATCAACTTAAAATAATCATCCTGAACTTAGAGTTAGGCTAATAAAGTAACCCGTACAGTCCTTTTGAACGATTTTTCAATAAGCTCGATACCCTATAGGTCTCTTTCTAGTCAAGATTTTAGGCTTAGGTTCGCGTAGGTTTCGTTTTCCTAAGGCGGGCAAGAAGAAGACGGTGATTAAATCCGAAACGTTATCTTATATGGCCAGGCCTTGCCCTTTACTATGCAAAAACTAAATTCCGTATTCAGTCCTCAACATATATGCATACAAAGGCGTCCAGAAAACCCACTGACAGGAGATTCGTGGGTTGGTCGAAGTTTACCTCCCGTACCAGACGGGCGATGAACCGTTGAAGTCGACTCGGGCCACTAATATCCTTTTCAATAGTGTGCGAACCCGAGGTGCGGAGACAATATCGTAATTGTCGTCCTTCCCTGCATACAGTTTGATATTTAAAACTACCATTCCGTAGGGTTTAAAAATAATAAAATGTCCAAAAATATCCAAAAGAAAGTCCAAAAAGTGTCCGAAAATAAAAGAAAAATTACACAAATAATATAACCCTAATACAATTTTCTAAACGAATTAAAACTAATTAAAATAAAAAATAATCTAATTAAGAAAAATAAAAATAAAATCTTCGATCTTCTTTTTCGTTCTTTAAGCTTTTCCCTTTAACTCCAAGTCTTTAGCTTTAATTCCAAAACTTTGGCTTACTTCCTTTCGATCCAAAATTCAACCTGTAGCAAAAAGAGAAATACCAAAAGAAACGTAAAATAGAACAAAGTAAAATAATAAAACTAAAAATAAAAACCTAAAAATAAATCTAAAACCCTAAACCTAAAAACAAGTCCGCGTCGGCGGCGCCAAAAATTAATGTAGTTTTGAAAGTGGTAAATAAGGTGATCGTTTCTCGAACTTGTAAAGGTAATGATTTTAGAAAATAATGATTTTAATTAACTCTAGAAAATTCCAGGAGTATGAAAAAGACTAAATAACCTAAAGATGATTTTTGAATAATTTTAAAAGGACCAGGAATCAAGAATCAGGTAATTCTAACAACCTATGTGATTAATCAGATAATTCTTTTTAAATTAATTGAAGCGCAAATAGTTGCCATAATTGGTTTCGTTATGCTAACAAACAGAGGTAAATCACAAGCATGGACTATCAAAATTAATTAACCAAGCATAATCCATCATGCAAAAGCACAACTGTTGAAAGAAAACAGTTTTCCCTATTTAAAACTATGCAATTCTAATAACAAAAGAATTATAAATAATTATTAGAAAATAGTTAAATCACATAAAATTGAGAAAATTACCTTATCCATATTCCCAGTAAATAGACTTAGCTCATGGTGGAGAAAACTTGCTCAAAAGATCTCTTCATTGCTCAAAATATCGATTACAAGGTTGAATAATAGTGTAACAGCTGAACAGATACCTTTATAAATGTCACAGAACAGGGTTCAGCCGTTACACAAAGCTTTAAGCAACAGGACTGTTTAAAATCTAAGGCAACAGGAGCAGAGCTGTAACGGTGGAACAGCAACGAATGCAGATGTTGCTGCTCTTTCTTCTCCGATGAAGGCTGATGAAGAACAGTGCCGGCGATGCACCAGCAGGTGTTCGGCGGTGACCGGAAGTTGCCGGAAGTGATCTCTAGGCTTCTGTCCTTGTTTTTCTTCGATTCTTTTGGTTTATATAGGGTCTACAAACCCTAGAGAGAGTTCTAAACCTAATAGAACTCTCTAAAACAACTCGCAAATCCTCTTCCCAATTGAAACAGGAATCCGGCCAAATACATGCTTTTCCGAGCTGATTTCCCGGGATTTTCTTCTGTTTCTCGATTGCTTTGAACTTGTATTGGATGTGTCTTGCGATTGGGTCCCAAAAATTCTATGAAAACAACTTCAATTTCTTTTCCTGTTTGAAACAGGAGATCCCGATGAGTTGGATCGGCGACTCGGCTGAGTTGACTCGCTGGCTCGCTGGGTTGACTCGGCCGATCCTAGGGTGCCCTTATCCATTCTTGGGGTGCCAATAACACTTGTCCTTGGGTGCCTTTATCACTTTTTGAGCCAATTTTTCCACAAATCTTTATTCTTCTAATGTGCCTACAAAAGCATAAAAACACGTAATATTTGCAAAATCGAATACTAACTTAATAGAAACAAAGGTGCAATTTAGACATTAAAATGTGTCTATCATCTCTCATGAATATTCAACCAAAGCTCTCTCCCTATATATGTTTTATTCGTATTTCCATATGTTTAGAATAGAAGGGTAAGGGACATCCATCGACTGCACTTTTTAGTAGTGCATACTCGGGTACACATCACGGATTAGTGAAGCTTCCTCGGTTACGGTCATCGGGTACATTTCACATCAGTTGGGATGCTTGCTTGGTAAGCATCCTCGGGTACACTTCACAGCAATTGGGATGTTTTCTTAGTAAGCATCCTCGGATACACTTCATCGATTTCCAACCAATGACTCCTCCCTATATATGTTCTATTCGCATTTCTACAAGTGGATATAAGGAGGGTAGATGACATTCATCTACTGCGCTTTCTAGTGATGCGTCCTCGAGTACGCATCACGACGCAATAGTGCTTAAGCACTATGATGCACTCTCGAGTACGCGTCAAGGCCATTTGTCCCTTTCCCGGGTAAGGGTCCTTTTTGACTTGTGATGTATTCTCGAGTATGCATCAAGCATAATAGTGCTTAAACAATATAATATAATGTCGATGCATCAACACCCTGATGCATCCCTGAGTAAGCTTTATAAGATTAGGATGAAGCTTCATTCCATGCCATGACGTGTTCTTGAGTAAGCGTCTGCGAAAAATACAGGTGTTACAAACCTCCTCGTAATATTGGAGTTCACCACTTTCATAATTATGCCTTGCTACTTCTAACAAGAACGTGGGAATCTACTAATCCAAGCCAAAGGTTAATGCTAAGGGGCATTCATCACAGTACCCAGAAGTCAAAAGCTAAGTACATCTCCTTATACTCTTAAAATTTTGATTATGCGTATATAATTGTTATGAGCATATTGTCATCATCTAGTGCTTACTGTGCAACATTATTGTTCCTCACTAAGCAGGGGACTTAATATAGATGGTGAGTTTTTGACAACGGGTAGAATTATAAAATCGCCCTCTGCCTAGTGTAGGAACATAGAAGTATATGCGCATATTCCTAGCTTTATATCAAAACACGAAATAATGTATCTCTACTTATATATTCCGTAAGCGAATTAAGAATACAGTTTTTAAAAACAACTAAAGGCATTCTAAACAGATCCTGTAAACTTTCTAATACTCACAATATTTATGCTACATCGAATTAGTCTCAAGTCGCACAAATTTCACAACTGAATTTCTTGAACTCGACTCAAATGCGCATCAATGTGCCTAACATTTATCAAATCTACGAATAGCTTATGCTTAATTCCCAAAGATACATTTTAGCTCAATACTTTTTTTACAAAGAACACATCATAAATTTCTGTTCTGAGCTTAAAGTATGGAACTTTAGAATTATGCTCAAGGACAAGCCACAAATTATGCACCATAACTCTTGGACGCACCACAAGAAAGGAGACATGCCTCCAAAGACGCACTGTGCCTCAGAGCTAGTCTATCCATAGTATTTTCCTGCACTAGCGCCAGGATAGCACTAGCCTTACTAAAGCAGCGTCACAGGGACGCATCATATTCTCGCTGACTTAAGCAAGCGCTAGTATTTTGCTAACAGCGTCCCAGGGACGCATTACCACCTGCACCAAAGTGTTAGCTTCCTTGGTAGCAACGCAGTAGCATATACGCCCAAAGTTCTAGCTCTCTTCCTAGCAGTGTATTAGCATATGCGTCAAAGAGCTAGCTTCCTTGCTAGCAGCGCATTAACATATGCGCCTAAAGCACTAGCTTCTTTGCCGGCAGTGCATTATCATTTGCACCTAAATCCCTTGATTCTTTGCTAGCAACGTCCTAGCGACGCATTAGCAATTTGCGCCTAAGGAGCTAGCGCTAGCTTTCTAGCCACTCCCTTAGCGACGCATTAGCATTTTCGCTAAGAAGCCATACATAGCTCTGCTAGCTACTTCCCTTAGTGATGCACCATTGTTTTCAGTCGTTGGCCTAATGTCAGCTCTAGCTCTATATGGCTATCCAATAATCCTTCTTGCTTAGGAACCTCCTCGCAATATTGGCTTTAAACACTTTCAGAATTATTCCCTGCTACTTCTAAGCTGACTTCTGGCTACTAAAACAGTCATGTTACTCCTAAGTTAAAACGTGACCGTTAAACTTACTAGACGTGGCACTAATCAGTTTCATTATCAATTCAGTGATTTCCACAACTTGCCTCACTTACCTAGCAAGTCACTGACTTGACTTGACCTAATCAAAGCAGTATTCATGACTCCACTATCATTCGACGAGCTATCAAACACAACACATGGGAGAATTCTCATTGGGGTATTTATATGGCGGTGTACAAAAATCGTGCGATATGGCAATACATCCACAAACAAGAAGGTAACAAGTGGTGGGACAGTTACAAGACAGTTGAGAGTACGAGGAGTAATGGTCATACAAGTCTTCCTTATCTTTCGGATATGACTCCACTACAATCTCCATAATTTTTACTCCTCCACTTCTTCTGTAACTTCCACCACTTACGAAAAATCAATGTATCTTCTTAAAAATATAAATAGATGGGTTCATCTATTCAAAACAAGGACAAGAGAGAACTAAGAGACAAGATATAGAGAATTAGCTATACATACCAGATTTCTATTCTTCTCTACACACTATAATTACTTATCAAACTGATATTTCTCAACCTTCTTTGTGGATCTTAGGTCTGGAGCAGTTACAACAACCATTATCGGTTCTGGTAGTGCTGGTGGTGGCGATTCTGAAAACACCCCCTGTCACTACTGACCCTTCTCGTACTAATGCTACTACCGTACCTTCTTCTGGTAACAAGACTGTTGAAAGCACTAGAAATAACCAAACATCGCTCAGCATCGCTGACCTGATGAAAAGACAGGAAGTTCTTGCCAAAAAGAAAATAGACATGGCTACCACTCAGAAGGAGGTGCTTCCTTGTCTCAAGACCCTGAAGGAGAAACTATCTCTAGAACAACGTCATCGCCTGACGGAGCAAACTAGGACCAACCCTACCATGACTATTGATGATGAGACGTCAAAGACTCGAAAAGACAAAGAAGTTTATTTCATAACTGATCATCCAGCACCGAGGAACCAACAATCCAATTTCGTCACTCGCGAAGATCTGGAGATAATCCTACGTAATCATGCAAGGAAAACTCACCCTCGCTCCATCATCATCAGCCTCCTCACCCGCCCTAAATTCATAGGATTCCTCTACCAGGAGGTTACTCATCTCCAACTTTCTCGTTGTAGATGGAACTGGAAACGCCCGAGAACATGTTTTTCGATTCCTAGAATCGCTCTGGAGACATGAGTATAATCATGTGCTACGTCTCAAAGAATTTTTAAATTCACTCACTGAAAGAGCCTACACATGGTACAACAACATTGCTCTCAACATCATCTCTGGATGGAAAGATATGGTCAGCACTTTTTATAAAAAGTACTTATTAATGGTCAGACCTTGGGAGAATATTCCAGAGGAATAATGAACACAAAGACTACGTAAAGGAATTCAGGATTCAAGTGTTGGACTGCCGTGATCCGAATGACAGAGCATCAATTGGTAAAACTTTGTATTAATGGTATGATTTCTGCATATCGTGCTCTTTTAGAAAATTTATGTTTCCATACTTTCTCTGAGTTGTACGTAGCTATGAAGCGGTCTTCTATAACTACTCCTGCCTTGCTGAGAGAACCAGACCCATAAGAGAAGAAACTCATGGAGATACCCGTGGTTGCCGACGAATAATCAACAAACAGTATATGGTTCAACCATCAATAAACGTTGTCAGTAACGGATGGGTCAAGAAGAAGGATTCATCTCAGCAAGCTTCACAAATTGAACGCTCACCATCAACATCACCTCTAGCATGAAAAGCCTTTCAACCTCACCTCTGGCCTTGATCACTGCATCTAAGTCTGCAAATCCACCTACTTCAGCAAGACGCTCAGTAAAATCCTAGATGATGACAAAGTCATGCAATGTCAAGATCAAAATTCTCAGCTTCATCTACACTTCCCATTAAGGACAACTCCAGATATTTCACTCTGAGGGAGATGAATTATTACAAATCAGCATAAACAGACGGAACGGTGAAACCTCCAACACATGATTACTCAGGAAAAATTATATTGAATTGGAAATCAACATTAATGCCCGCGTTAAAGTACTCAACTGTCACATTCTCTGTTACACCACTGTTCTGCATATCAACACCAGTGGAAGCACCCTCCCCAACGAGTATGCGAGAGGGAGTCCTCTTATAATTTTCAGTTTTTGAGAGTATATTATCCACATCAAAATCAATGGTAACTCCAGTTCCTTCATTAACAAGCTCATCTTTCTGATTTTGGTCATCCTCCCCCTAAAAGTAGAGAGGTTACAGGCATATTAGGTTAGAACATATCAAACACAAAATTCTTCAGCATGAACCATAAAACTCACTATACATACTCATAAATATCATATAATTCATTATAAATAATATTTGAAGTATTATATGGCCTGAACCCATTACAAGATTTTCACAAAAACCGCATCACAAACCGTTTACACTGTCTCCTAGAAAATCTGAATCTGGCGACAATTAGTGAGGAATATGAGTATGAGTATTATGTCAAAAGTTTCCTATGAGTCTCTGCTACAACATATTAAAAGGGAACACCAATCGGATAAACAAGCTAAGGGTTACGACCGAAATGGTGAGTGACATCACATCTGAAAACTGTCAGAATTTTCCTGGATACTTCATGAATTTTACTGTTGGGTCGTTTTGACACCCCATACAAGCTGAATTTTTTCCCCTCAAACAACGTGGTAAATTATTTTATAATAAATATAGAGGGGTTGATCATCAAAAATAGAGGTCGTATGAGATTCTACAACGTTTTTCTCAAGCATTATACTTCTGAAATTTTTTAATGACGAAAATCCATAAAGCTTTTGTAAATTTGAATATGGATATGCTTACATGAGAAGTTTGAAGAATTCACATGTTCCATCATGGTCATAAATATAAGAAGCTTACTTGAGACGGATTCAAGCTAACGGAGGAGCCCGTTATTACTTCATTTATTGTTTACTTCTCCATCAACAACAGTGGAATTAGATTCTTCACAAAGTTTGTCAGTACGGGACGCTTATTCATGCTTTTCATCCTCATACTTGTCTTCATCATATATATTCATGGTGTTTCCCAAAGCCTTAGAAGCATCAAAATTGGAAGAATCACTCGCAGTCATTTTCTTACAGACTGGGGACTGTCAACAGCAACAGGAGTAATGTCCACTCAGGGACGCACTTCACTCTGGTATGCTCTGAGTCACGAAGACTAAAGAAGAATGACGACCATAGAGATACATCATCCTATTATCACCTCCATAGGAATATTACAAGCTTGTGAGTCTAAGGAGCATGAAAAGACACGAGGAAGGAGAGCAGTCTTGTTGCATCTTAACATCCCAAACGACAACAACAAATTCAATTTCAATTCAAATAAGTTCCCCGGTCCCAGCACTTCAATAACAACAAATAACGACTCTAACTTTCATGACTTCCCTTGCCTTGTTAATTTCTTGAGGCATGGACTAGTGATGACACCATCATATTATATCTCTCCTAGTAGCAGATCTAAGTGAGGTACACTTGGGAACTAAAGGCTCTTTCACTTTTGGAGATTTAACGCAGTCACATCCTTCAACTGGAAGGTCTGACCAACAACGGTACTAGCAAAAAAACCATATACATCAAAACTCACTCCCTCACGGAAAAGTAACACCCACACCCTCATCTGTTATATTTTGCCTCTTCTGCAATATAATCTCATCACTTATGGGAGGATATAATGTCAGGGATTAACTCATTACACCTCTCAAGAGAGCATGAAACCTCAATACCCTTTTAGTAGGCACCTGAAGTATATGCAGCATAATTCACTCGTGGATGTCATGAACCCATTCAACATGTAGCATTCCGTCTAATAAATAAAAAAAATTTGGTTGTTCTGTAATTGGGGACTTGATTCGTTAGAAAAGGCAATCCAAATCTATTTCAACCAAAGTGATTCCCAAAACCAAGCCAGTAAAATATCAGAGTTATCGACAAAACCTTTCTACATTAGTACCCGTATAACTAAGAAACCTCCTCCAATGACACAATGACCTCAGATTTAGGCTTTGATGAGTGTGTAAAATACGTCATAATTATATCTTAATTTACATTTATTTAGTTCTTTATTTTGTACAAATTTGATGATTTTGATTAGTTTTGCAGTATTTTGGAAATAAAGCTCGATGGACTAAAAACATCGATTTTCATTCCGAAAAATGAATGAAAATCAAAAATGGATTGGATATGTTATCCCGACTTTCACGATGATGAACGTGGTTCATGGATTCTAGAAATCAAAGCCAACCAAGTCGTCGACGTCTAATTCGGTGCAACCATAATGGTCGAAGTGGGCTTAAGTTATTTGGGCAGAAGCTTGGATATGGAAATATGGAACTTTATTGAACTTTGGAGCTGGTTAAAATATGTATCGACATCACGTTCGACCGAGTGAATTTGATTTTTGTGATTCACGTATTTAATAAGTGCAATTTGATAATCTTTACTTTGGGAAGAAAGCAAACAGAAAGAAGTAAACAAAGGACAAAATAAGACAAACATTTTACTTACCATGATATTCATATACCCATCATATTTTCTTTAGTAAATTATATACTGAAGATGCAATGTGTAATATAGTAATTGATTATAAGAAGATGGGAGACAAAGTGGTGGGAGGAAAGTATCTTTATAATTTGGGTATCCATTGACCGGAGTACTGGACATATAATCTTTGAAAACAAGATAAAAGATTCTTTCCATATTATAGCTGCAAAATGAAGTCTACGGGTTAAGAGAACATTTTCACTTTATGTATTTATATATACAAGGCATTCGGTGAAGGAGTGCTGGTTCGGAGGTCTGAGCATAGCATAGTAATTTAGTTTGATATTATTTTTATTTCTTATTCTATTATTTTTCTTCTTTTTATAATAAAATAATCTTTTTATTAGGGCTAACAGGAAGTCCGATGATATATTAAAGAATTCTACTTATTTTTAATAATATTTCTTTGGTCTTTATTTTCATTTAATCACAATGATAATTCTTTTTACGTGTCTTTATGTTTATATCACGATTTTATATTTTTTTTAAAGATCAACATTATAAATGAAGGGAGTTGTCAATATTTTGAGAAGAAATTTATTGGTAATAAAAGATTTATCTTTTAAGACGTATATCCGTGTCCTAAAATCGAGACATAACGAAGAATTTCAAAGAAAATTGGTTATATAATTTAATATGCACATTAGTGGTGAAATTTAAACCCTAGGTTTTTCTTCACATTTGTTTATTTTTATATTTATTTTTAATTTATATTTCTTAATCTATTATTATTATTTCAGTTTAATTTAATTAGGATTTAAAGATAACGGTAATTTAGTCTCTGAGGACAACTCGTACTTGTATATTGTCCAACCGACAGCCGTGCTCTTCGGGTATAATTAAAATCACATCAAATTTTTTGCGCTGCTGTCGGGGATAAAAAAGTTGTTATTTTAGTTTCTATTAAATTTTGTAAATATTAGATCAGTTTAGATTAGATTTTATTTTATTTTTATTATTAGATTTTATTTTATTCTAGATTTTACTCTTTTGGTATCTTTCTATTTTTGGTGCGCAGGTTTATTTTGGCATTTAAGGTGGAGATAAAAATTTGCGTACCAAAAAGGTAATTATCCAATATTTTATTTTATTTATTTTAGATCTTAATTAGTTTTTGTAAATAATTATATTAGGTAATATTTTATTGTTTAGATTTTATTTTATTTATAATTAATTAGATTAGGATTTTTATTTATATTTAGTTAGATTTTTTATTTATTTTATTTTAATTTTATTTGTATATGTAAAAAAAAATACGTGCACACACCAATTGCATCGTCAGACTACCGATTTTAGAAAAACCCGTGGAAAAGTAAGTTGAACCCGTGTCGTTGGCCTTATGGGAGTTACCAGCTGAAATTCCACAAGTCTTAGCCTCGTACCTTTGACCAGTCTTTGATTGTTAGTATAATTTAATAAGGGGACCCGAGCTTACCTATTTTAGTCAACCTTGCATTCGCATTTACACCAAAAAAAAATGTCGAACTGGTATTATAAGGACCAATACTATGCATATCGACCTGAGTTTCAAAATGGACAATATCCCTACTATGACCATAGTGTGGATAGTACTTGGGACCACTACCAACCCTCTGGAGGTTATGGTTCAGACCATGGTGATCCCGATTACTATTCGCACGTGCATCAGTCATATGAACCGGAAAATGAACAATATTGTAATGAGTATAATGTGTGTTCTCTGTCTTTGGAGGATTTAATTAAACAGTTGATACCTAACACTTCTTACGATGCTAGTCTGTCTTTAGAAGATTACACATTGTCTAACCAAATCCAACTCTCTCTCGATACGTTCCTCAAAAAATTTCAATCAAGCAGTTGACTGAAAATTCACGTAGGAGAGACTTAGTGTGGGAACAAATTCATGAGACCTTTAGAGAAATCGAAGAAGAACGGTCATCTGCTAGTGTTTCTCCAAGTGAACTTAATTGTCAATATAGTGTTTCCAATTTTACCCTTGATAATACCGATAATTTTTTACCTAATATAAAGGACGAGGTTAGAATAAGAGACACTACTTGTCTAAATAATTTTGTCCAAAATGAAATTCAGGTGTTAGAAACCCATCATCCTGTTGATTTGGTTTACCCGGACCATAATACCGTAATTGATTTTTTTCACCAAACACTTTTCTTTTAAATGTGGGAATGTATGAATTTCAAATATGTCAATTCATAAATTTTGGAACCAAACCCGAATATTTTAGGAAATTAGAATCGACACATTTCTAAAGAATGACCACCACTCTCATATACTTCATTGTGGTAAACTGTATAAGTCAAATATGATTGACTTCAAGGAACCACAATTATTTCGATTATTGTTATACGATTCGAAAATTGTGACTAATCCTTTCTTGGTTTAGATGAAGAATTTAAACTTAGCGCTCTATGGGAGGCAATCCATATGCTTTTAGTACACGGTGCTGGTAAAATCTTTCTTTATCTCTTTTATTTTGTTCATTATTTTCTCTTTGTTCATGCTTTCATTCATTTATCTCTAGAACACCGAGGACTATATTCAATTTAAGTTTGGGGGTAAGGGAATTTTTTTTTAAAAAAGTTTAGTTGTACCAAAACAAAACTCCAAACTTTATAAACTTGTGAAAAATCAGGATGACACTAACCATTCTAAGTAGATGGAAACAAACTTCTTGGATGTAGGAGTTGAGGGACCCAACTAAAGGGTCTATTCATAAAAGGACAGAGGTCAGATGTTAGAAATCACATGATAGTCGTCACCATACCACGTTATGTTTTTATTTTTGTAACTTTTTGTGTTTCTCTAAGTGATTTGGTAGGGCACTAGTATACCTTGTTGATAAACACATTTATGTGTCTAATTTGCACTCAACTTTTATAGTGTTGGAACTCATTTGTACTAATATTGTGTTTTTATGCATTTATAGGTATTTTTGGAAAATAAACATTGTTGGAAAAATTGGCTCGAAAAAGTGTTAAAGGCACCCATGAAGAATTACTAAAGGCACCCATACATTGGATGAGGACACCCACCTCACTTAATTCAAATTTTAAAATAGGCGGGAAACCATATATTCTCTTCCGCGAATCTGAATTTGGGTTTATGAAGATATCTTACGTGATTTTGAGGCTTTAAAACAGAGAATATATTGGCCTAATTAAGAGTGAGTTACACATAATCAAAAGATACGCAAAATCGAAGCAAAATATCAAATCAGATCACGCGGGTTTATGAGAAAATAATACCCGAGTATATTTGTTGTTAATGATGATTTCTTGAAGATTTGGTGACCTGAGGTGTATAAATAGGATGTGTTCGAGTCATATGGGGATCAGAGAGTATTGGAGAGAGTATTGGGGAGAGCTTAGGATACACAGAGAAGGATTAAAAATCAATACAGACATTTCTGTTGTTGCTACTGTGAAAGAGAAGAGAAAGAACATAAGGCGTTAGAGAAGTGTCGTTGGTAGTGTTGCTGAAGCAGTCTTATTTCAACAGCACCTGAAGTCCATTCTTTTCTCCTGTTTTCTTGTCTTTCTTTTGTAACGCAAAGAACACTTCTCTGTAACGCTTATAAGTGTATCAAAACTTATGTGTTACTATTATTTCACCATTGTAAGCACCTTTTGAGCTATGAAATATATTTTTGAGGGTTTTTCCAATACAATGAGGAGTTAAACCCCATCTCTGAGGCGATGGAGGGTTGCACTTTTGTAATCGACCATTTAGGCTTTTGATGAAGAATATGGTATTTTACCTACAAAGTAACTACCCCATATCACCCAAAGACTAGTTGTCAAGTATAGGTTTCCAACAGGGAGATAAAACATATTTTAGAGAAAACAGTTAATCCTAATCAGAAAGACTAGTCATTGAGGCTTACTGATGCCTTATGGGCTTACCGTACTACGTTTAAGACCCCTATTGGAATGTCACCTTATCGTCTAGTTTTTGGCAAGGCATGTCACCTACCTGTCGAGATAGAGCATATAGCATATTGGGCTGTAAAGCAACTTAATTTTTCACTTAAAAAGGCGGGAGCTCACAGGAAGCTCCAGCTCAATGAGTTGGACGAGATTCGTAGAGATGCATACGATAGTGCTAAGGAGTATAAGAACAAAATGAAATTTGTGCATGATAGAAGTATTTTAAGAAAGTCATTTTCTCCGGGTCAAAAAGTTCTTCTGTATGATACCCGTTTGCATCTATTCCCCGGGAAGTTACGCTCTCGATGGACGGGTCCTTTTATAGTCCGTACTGTTTATCCTCATGGTGTTATTGAGATTGAGACACTGGATGGTATTAGTTCTCCAAAGGTTAACGGTCAGAGATTGAAACCCTTTTTAGAGCCTTTTCCTGCAGGTGATATTGAGGAGGTCCCTGCTTACCTTGATTGACCATCAAGGATGTTGTTGTACATTAGTAAGTTTTTGTAGGTTTTTGTTTTTATTTTTCTTTCTTATTCTCAAAGAAGGATTGTTACGCTTCGCCCAGGTACTATCTTTCTGACTTACCTCTTTATTCCTCTAGTTACCCATATTTTTGGTATTGCACTTTAATTTGAAACATTGAGGATAATGTTAGGTTTAAGTTTGGGGGTAAGGGAGAAACTTTTAGTTGAAATAATAAAACTCCAAACTTTAGAAACTTGTGAACAATTCAGGGTGACACTAACCATTCTAGGTAGATGGAAACTTAGCCATTTTTCTATAGGAATTGGTGTGCCCAGCTAAATGGTCTATTCATAAAAGGATGCCTAGCTCAGGTGTTAGAAATAACATGATAGTTGTCACCATACCTCGGAATCTATCTCGACCATATCACCTTTTGTTTCTATTTTTGTAATTTTTTTATTTCTCTAAGTGATTTGGTGGGGCACCAGTATCAAATTGTTATCACTGCCAGGATGAAGTGTTTGAGATCAAGCCCCATTATTGTATTAGTTAGACCATTATTTTTTTAAAAAAAATCGAGTATTGACACTTTGATAGCAATATATGTGTGTTCTCACTGTCTATGTCGCCTAAGCAAGCGTGGAACGCAGGATCCATGAGAACTATCATGTACGATGCTGATAAGGACATGCGCTTGGATTCATTTGATCCAATCATGTTGTCAGTATATTTAAAATATTTTCAATAAATCGACCGCTGGGACCCTTATACATACCAGCTGAGTCGATATTAGTTTAAGGAATAAGACTAGTGGGAGCGTATCTCAATCTATTCATCCTGGCACTGACCTTCAGACAGATATGGGAAACACCGTTCACCTTAGTCAACACGTGCAAACTTCATTTTGTCTATATCCATCTTCTAAATCTTTCCATGTGATGGTACTTTGATAGATTCTGAGTACCGTGGATGAACAACCATTTAAGTAGAGTTTTAATTCTTGTATGAATTTTAGTATGCTGAGTGAAAACTCGTGTACAACAATTGGACTCATATAAGGTAATGATTCTTATAGGCGAAGAATTTAGTATGCCAACTAAATAGTTTATTTAGTGTCTATCCTCAATCGTTCACAGGTAGCTAGAAATTGGAGTAAAGGTTTTGTGGGTACACCTCTTGTAAACCCTCACGAGACAAAATTCGTCCACTAAGGACACCTAGGGGTTTAAAGGCTTGTTGCACACGCTAAGTGCAATCGCGATGCCTGCAAAAGTGAGTTAGGATTTTCTAGATTAGATTTGCTCGAGGACTAGCAAATAATAAGTTTGGGGGTATTTGATAGACACATTTATGTGTCTAATTTGCTCTCAACTTTTATAGTGTTGGAACTCATTTTGTACTAATATTGTGTTTTTATGTATGTATAGGTATTTTTGGAAAATAAACATTGTTGGAAAAATTGGCTCGAAAAAGTGTTAAATGCACCCCATGGAGAATTACTAAAGGCACTCGTACATCAGATGAGGGCACCCACCTCACTTAATTCAAATTTTGAAATAGGCGGGAAACCATATCTTCTTCCGTGAATCTGAATTTGGGTTTATGAAGATATCTTACGTGATTTTGAGGCTTTCAAACAGAGAATATATTGGCCTAATTAAGAGTGAGCTGTACATAATCAAAAGATACGCAAAATCGAAGCAAAATATCAAATCAGATCACGCGGGTTTATGAGAAAATAATACCCGAGTATATTTGTTGTTAATGATGATTTCTTGAAGATTTGGTGGCCTGAGGTGTATAAATAGGATGTGGTCGAGTCATATGAGGATCAGAGAGTATTGGGGAGAGCTAGGATACGCAGAGAAGGATTAAAAATCAATACAGACATTTTTGCTGCTGCTACTGTGAAAGAGAAGAGGAAGAACATAAGGCGTCAGATAAGTGTCACTGATAATGTTGCTGGAGCAGTCTTATTTCAACAGCACCTGAAGTTCGTTCTTTTCTCCTGTTTTCTTTTCTTTCTTCTGTAACGCAGAGAACACTTCTCTGTAACGCTTATAAGCGTATCAAATCTTATGTGTTACTATTATTTCACCATTATAAGCACCTTTTGAGCTATGAAATATATTTTTGAGGGTTTTTCCAATACAATGAGGAGCTAAATCCCATCTCTGAAGCGACAGAGGAAGCTAGTTTTCCAAAGATTATGTGGTAATATTTATTTAATTAATTTATGCAATTCATTTATGATTAATTACCTTGGTTAAAATTGATTTAATGATTTTTGTTGAGCAATTGTGATTTTGTTAAATGGTACATGCTTTGGCCTAGGTTTTAGATGTTCCATGCTTTTGTTATACAATTGTTATTTTGAAAATCTACTTCTTGCTATATTTTAGAATCAAATTAAATGTTAGAATTGCTTAATTAAAATTATTGAATTTAATCACTTTAAAAATTAGAATATAGTGGAATCCTAGCCTCAGTTTTCTCTCAACTTTGTTATCAATTTTATTTGAATTTTGCTATTTTTAGTCTTAGAAATTAGATTTAAAAAAAATCTTCACAAATCTTGAAAGAACTTTATCTTCCACTATTTACAAAACCATCACTTGTTGTTGCCACTAGGATGAAGTAGAGTAATTGAGATCAAGCCCCATTACTTTAATTGAACTTGACCAATAATTAAATTTTTTTTTTTAAAATAACACTTGAATAACAGTATGTGTGTATTCTCCCTGTCTCTGTCGCCTAAGCAAGCATGAGACGCAGGATCCATGGGAACTATCATGTAATCTGCTGACAAGGGCCATGCGCTTAGATTCAAAAGATCTAATTTTGTTGTCGAGAAAACAAAAATAATAATAATAAAAATAAAATAAATAAAATAAAAATAAAATAAAAAATAATGTATATATTCAATAAATCGACCGTTGGAGTCCTTGTATATACCAGCTGAGTTGATATTAGAATTAGGATTCAGACCAGTGGGTACGTATCTCAATCCATTAGGGCTCATCTTGGCATGATGTTCATACAGATATTCTGGGAAACACCGTTCACCTTTGTTAACATGTGCACACTTCTATCTCCATATCTATCTTCTTAATCTATTCATGTGATTGTGGTTTGTTAGATTCCGAGTATCGTGGTCCATTGTACGACTATCTGAGTAGAGTTTTGTTTTCTTTTGTATGAATTTTAGTACGGTTGAGTGCAAACTCGTGTACAACAATTGGATTCATATAGGGTAATGATTCTCATAGTCGAATAATTTAGTAGTCAACTAAATAACATGTTTAGTATCTACCCTAAATCGTTCACAAGTAGCTAAAAATTGGAGTAAAGGTTTTGTGGGTATATCTCTTGTAAGCCCTCACGAGACTAAAAATCGTATGATAGGGACACCTATGGATTTAAAGGCTTGTTGCACACGCTAAGTGCAATCGCGATGCCTGCGAAAGTGAGTTATGATTTTTATTTTATTTTTAGATTTATTTTTTATTTTTTATTTTGCTCGAGGACTAAGAAAAAGTAGGTTCAGGGGTATTTGATGAGTGTGTAAAACACGTCATAATTACATCTTAATTTACATTAATTTAGTTCCCTATTTTTTAAGAATTTCATGATTTTAATTAGTTTTACAGTATTTTGAAAATAAAGTTCGATGGACTAAAAACATTAGTTTTTATTCCGGAAAATGAATGAAAATCAAAAATGGATTGGATATATTATCACGGCTTTAGCGATGATAAACGTGGTTCATGGATTCTAGAAATCAAAGCCAACTCGTCGACGTCTAATTCAGTGTAACCATAATGGTAGAAGTGGGCTTAAGTTATTTGGGCAGAAGCTTGGATGTGGAAATATGGAGCGTTATTGAACTTTGGAGCTGGCTAAGATATGTGTCGACATCACGTTCGAAGGAGTGAATTTGAATTTTCTTATTCACGTATTTAATAAATAGGATTTGATGATCTTTACTTTGGCAAGAAAGCAAACAGAAAGAAGTAAACAAAGGACAAAATAAGACAAACATTTTACTTACCATAATATTCATATACCCGTCATATTTTCTTTAGTAAATTATATACTGAATATGTAATATGTAATATGTAATATGTAATATGTAATTGATTATAAGAAGATCTGGGACAAAGTGGAGGGAGGAAAGTATCTTTATAATTTGGGTATTCATTGACTGGATATATAATCTTTGGAAACAAGATAAAATATTCTTTCCATATTATGGCGGCAAAATAAAGTCTACGGTTGTGGAGTGCTGGTCCTGAGGTCGGAGCATAGCATAGTAGCTTAGTTTAATATATTTTTTTATTTTTTTTTTATAATGAAATAATCTCTTTGCTAGAGATAAAAGAAGCCCGATGATATATGTTAGAAAATTCTACCTGTTTTCAATGATAATATTTTTGGTCCTTATTCTCGTTTAGTTACAATGATAATTCTTTTCAGGTGTCCTTATATTTATATCACGTCATATTCTTTTTAGAGATCAACATTATAAATAAAGAGAGTGGTCAATATTTTGGAAAGAAATTTATTGGTAATAAAAGATTTATCTTCCAAGATGTATATCCGTGTCCTAAAGTCGTCTTGAGACATACCGAATAATTTCAAAAAAAAATTGGTTAAATAATTTAATATGCACATTAGTGGTGAAATCTAAACTCATGGTTTTTCTTCATATTTGTTTATTTTTATTTTTATTTTTAATTAATATTTCAATCTATTATTATTATTTGAGTTTCATTTAATTAGGAATTAAAGATAATAGTAATTTAGTCTCTAAAGGCAACCCGTACTTGCATATTGTCCAACCGACAGCCGTGCTCTTGCGGTATAATTAAAAGCACATTAGGTTTCTCCTCTTAACTTCCAGAATATTGGTTTTCAAGTTGCTAGTCAGGGATCCAGTGGTATGCTTACCATAAAAAATTTACATTGTGCCTCCTCTGGTGCACGCCTTGCCTCCTTCAGTGTGCACGCCCCGCACCTCCAGCACTCGCCCTCTTCTCCATCGCTAGCTCCTACCACAGAGTAAGGAATTTTCATCGAAGCTGGAGTTTCTCATAGAAGCTGAGACACTATTCACAAAGATAGCATCCTCATGAAGCCAATATCTTTACTACGACAACATCCCACAGCGCCATCTCCCAACAACAGTCATGTTTGCCTCTCTACTCCATTGTTGCCACTCCTACTATTACCTCTTCATTATACAAACTCGAAAATCGACAGCAATCGGTAAAAAAAGAGGCAAAGCATCCTTCATAATAAGTGTTCATCTATGTCCCTTCTACAACATACAAAAAGGCATATGAATGGGAGACATGAGCTAGGAGATACGGATCTTACACTAAAGTCTACCGAATCTGAAAATTCACATGGAATTACTAATCACAGATATTTACGCATGGTTGGCTGATCTAGCAAACTCTGAATCGAGTTATTTTTTTCATATGATAACTTGGTGTTTTGGCTTCGAAATTTGGGGTCACACATCGAAATCTGACATCGTATGAAACATCAAATGCTTCTGGAGTGAATGGTGTACAAACTAGGGTTGCTAGGCAGGATTTAGAAGACTCGGCTTTAAAGAAACCTTACCCGCCCGCGAACTCTTATCTTCTCAGACATACTGTCATCTGACGTCTCACTGCATCTTCCAAGAAGATCTTACCACACTAGAAGGCTTCATCAACCTTGTACCAACATTGTTGTCGGTTTCCACTATTTTTAACTTTGCTGCTACTAGCTACAACTCAAAGCATCGACTCCGGGTATCCTATCTCTTATCTACAGCCGCCTTAATGACGCCATCATTAGCACTTGATCGCAGCATACTCAAAACCCAAGGATGTTTAACACCAATATTCTCTCTACTCACGGGCAAGCCAACATTCCTAATAAGAACATGGGCATCTACTAATCCCAGCCAAGGTTCATGCTAAGGGGCATTCGTCATAGTAACCAGAAGCCAGAAGCTAAGTATATTTCCTTATATCCTTAAAATTTCGATTATGCATATATAATTGCTATAAGCATATTGTCACCATCTAGTACTTACTGTGCAACATTATTGTTCTTTACTAAACAGGGGACTTAATATAGATGGTGAGTTTTTGAAAAATGGTAGAATTTTAAAATCGCCCCCTGCCTAGCAGCAGAAACATAGAAGTATAAGTGCATAAATATGCGCATGTTCCTAGCTTTATATCAAAACACGAAATTTTGTATCTCTACTTATACATTCCGCAAGCGAATTAAGAATACAGTTTCTACAAATAACAACATGCATTTTAAACTGATCCTATAAACTCTCTAATACTCACAATATTTATGCCATATAGAATCAGTCTCAAGTCGCACAAATTCCACAGCTGAATTCCTTGAACTCGACTCAAATGCGCATCGATATTCCAATAACAGCTATCAAATCTGGGAATAGCTTATGCTTAATTCCCAAAGATATATTTTAGCTTAATATTTTGTTCACAAAGAACACATCACAAATTGCCTAAGATTAAAATATGTCACTTTAGCATTTTCCTCAAGGACAAGCCACAAATTATCTGTCATTCCTCTTGGACGCGCTACAAGCAAAGAGCAATGCCTCCAACGACGCACTGTGCCTATGAGCTAGGCTAGCCGTAGCATTTTCCTGCGCTAGGTTCAGGCTAGCCCTAGACTCACTAAAGCAGCGTCTCAGGGACGCATCATATTCTCGTTGACTAAAACTAGCGCTAGCTCTTTGCTAGCAGCGTCCCAGGGACGCATTACCACCTGCGCCAAAGTGCTAGCTTCTTATCTACCAACGTATCAGGGACGCATTGCCTAAAGCGCTAGCTTCTTAGCTAGCAGAGTCCCATGGACGTATTTCCTAGGTGTAGCTTCCTTGCTAGCAGCTCATAGCATATGCGCCTAAAGTCCTAGCTTCCTTGCTAGCAACGGATTAACATATGCACCTAAACTGCTAGCTTCCTTGTTAGAAGCACATTAGCATATACGCCCAAAGTGCTAGCTTCCTTGCTAGTAGTGTATTAGCATATGCGTTAAAGAGTTAGCTTCCTTGCTAGCAGCGCATTAGCATATGCGCCTATAGCACTAGCTTCTTTGCTAGCAGTGCATTATCACTTGCACTTAAAGCCCTAGCTTCTTTGTTAGCAGCGTCCTAGCGACGTATTAGCAATTTGCGCCTAAGGAGATAGCGCTAGCTTGCTAGCCACTCCCTTAGTGACGCATTAGCATTTGCTAGTAGCGTATTAACATATGCCCTAAAGAGTTAGCTTCCTTGCTAGCAGCGCAGTAGCATATGCGCCTATAGCACTAGCTTCTTTGCCAGCAGTGCATTATCATTTGCACCTAAATCCCTAGCTTCTTTGCTAGCAACGTCCTAACGATACATTAGCAATTTGTGCCTAAGGAGCTAGCGCTAGCTTTCTAGCCACTCCCTTAGCGACGCATTAGCATTTTCGCTAAGAAGCCATACATAGCTCTGCTAGCTACTTCCCTTAGAGATGTACCATTCTTTTTCGTCGTTGGCCTGATGTCAGCGCTAGCCTTATATAGCTATCCAATAAGCCTTCTTTCTTAGGAACCTCCTCATAATATTGGCTTTAAACACTTTCAGAATTTCGCATTGCTACTTCTAAACTTACTTTTATCTACTAAAAAAACCATGTTACTCCTAAGTTAATACGTGACCATTAAACTTACTAGACTTGGCAATAATCAGTTTGATTATTAATTCAGTGAGTTGCACAACTTGCCTCAGTTATCTAGCGAGTCATTAACTTAACTTGACCTAATCAAAGCAGTAGTGGTTCACGACTCCACTATCATTCTATGAGATATCAAATACAACACATGGGGGATTCTCATTAGGGTAATTATCTGGCATTCTATGGCAATCATGCATTATGGCAACACATCCACGAACAATAAGGTAACAAGTAGTGGGACAGTTCCAAGACAATTTAGGGTACGAGGAGTAGTGGTCATACAAGTCCTCCTTATCTTTCGAACATGACTCCACTACAATCTCCACAATCGTTACTCCTCCACTTCTTCTGTAACTTCCACCACTTACGAGAAATCAGTGTGTCTTCTTAGAATGTAAATAGATGGCTTTATCTATTCAAAACAAGGACAAGAGAGAACTAAGAGACAAGATATACAAAATTAACAATTCATCCCATACATAATCCATTCTTCTCTACACACTAATATTTCTCAACCTTCTTTCCTTCCCTCCCCTAAGATCAACCCAATTCTCTCCACCTTTGTGATCGAAGCAAGACATGAACGACCATTTCTTGGTTTAGGCTCGTCCTGTTCGAGTTTGATCTCTCGAACCTACCTGAAAGTACTCTTTTGCAGTACATTTTTTGTCACCCTAAAACAACTGGAAATTACTTTTACCCGTCAATCACTTAAGCTTCGAGTCCAACTACATGGATTCCAAGGGAATCGGTATGAAGCTCCGAAAGCAGTACTTTCTTCCTCTATATTTCCTCAAAATTGTACTTATTACATATTGTTTAATCCATCAAGGATTCTACATAGTAACTAAACTAGGATAATGATTTCTCTCTAATCTTTCAAGCAAAACTCATGATTCTTTTTGCTTTTGATTCTTCTCATTCTCCTCTACATGATTGATGTAGGTTGGTTGGAGTTTAGTCGATAGAGAGTATCTTATTGTGATGGATACAAAGAATACTAATGGGCCAGATAATTTTTGCCTCTGAAATCAAAGTCTTCTTCCTTGGGAGATAATGGTGGTCCGAATATCGTGGAGATTGTGATAGATGAAGAGGTTAATGTTAGTAATATTGCTTCTTCAGTGATTAGAACAAAAGAGGGAAATTGTGCATCCTAACAATTGGAGATCTTTTTCCTATTCCGGAAGAAATAATTCCATAAACAACAATGAAGTATACAACTCCAGCTGAGGTAAATGGGAAGATAATGGTCGCATCTCAATAGAAGAACTTCTCTGCAGGCATGAAAAAATGTGAAGATCTAGTTATGGATTTCTTTGTTGGGAAACATTTATCATTTTGTACTGTGCAAGTGGCAGTGAACAAATTTTAGAAACTCAAAAAAGAAGTGAGCATCAAATTTCAAGGTGATTGTGCTTTCATTTTCGAATTCTTTGATGATGAAGATCGTAGGAAAGTGTTTGAAATTGGGACATTTTATATTTCAAAACAGTTGTTTATATTGAGACATTGGACTCATTTGATTGAAAAATCTATCTCTGATATCAAATCAGTCCCAATTTGGGCTACGATACTAACTTTGATTAAAAGAATTTTATCATCTTAATAGCAGGAGTTCTCCGTACTATATACATACAATCATCAAGGTATAACAATAATAACATCTCGTGGTGTGATATTTTATTATAGACCGCAAGTGCACGACTGTCGATTGGACAATATGCAAGTACGAGTCGTTCCACAGAGACTAAATTATTGTTATCTTTAATTTATGCAATCAAATAATAATCCAATAAGAAAACAAGAAAATATTAATTAGAAAATGATGAAAAAAATAAATTAGAAAAGAAAATACTAGGAATTTAGATTAATCCGCTATGATGTATAGTAGATAACTTTAACAATATCAAATAATACTCTTCATACAACCTCAAGACGATTTAGGACACATCGGCGTCTTGGAAAATCAAACGTTTAAAACAATAAGAAATCTCAAGGTACTAACAATCTTCTTCACTTAATGATGCTGATTTCTAAAGAAAAATGTAAATCAATGAACAAGCAAAAAGGATATATGAAGAAAACTATTATCATTAATAAATGAGAACATAGGACCAAGAAGAGTTATTATAGAAAAATATTAGAATTTCTAACATACATCATAGGGCTTCATCTGTAGCCCTAGTAGAGAGATTATTCCATTATTACAAGAGAAAAAAACACTAAGAAGAAAAGAAAACTAAAAGCTAGAACTAAAAATAATTCTACTACTCGGACATTGGACTAAAAATGGGCTCCCTTTTTCCTTGTATCCATAATGTATATATAGCTTTCAAAGGAAACCACTTTCCTTTTCCATTTCTACCACCACATCATCATCCAATGAGAATGTGCCACGTGTCAGGACAATAAAAAATCCTCCAATAAAAATGTGTCATGTGTCAAATAATATCACATCAATTATTTGGAAAATATATTTAATTCTACTTAATTAATTCACATGCATGTTACTCTTATTCTCAAGATCTTCTCATTTTATTTTCATAATTATTTAGAACTAAAACTAATTCTACTACTGGACTAAAAATTGGCTCCCTTTTTCTTTATATCCAAAATGTATATATAGTTTTCAAAGGAAACCACTTTCCTTTTCTATTTCTACTACCACATCATCATCCAATGAGATTGCACCACGTGTCATGACAATACAAAATCCTCCAACAAAAATACGCCACGCGTCAAATAATATCACATCAATTATTTGGAAAATATATTTAATTCCTCTTAATTAATTCACATGCATGTTACTCTTATTCTCAAGATCTTCTCATTTTATTCTCATAATCAATGGTTCTCCACACTTTATACACACGATGTGGCATGTTTACCACACTCCCATATCTAAATAATTGGTTCAATAATTCTCCAAGTTTTTCCTTTCTGGCTTGCCCATTTAATCATTTCATTTTCTTCATTTTACGAGCCGAATTTCCACATTTTAGTCCATCGAGCTTTATTTCCTAAAAGCTGCCCAACTAAACAAAAACCATCAAATATGTATAAAATAGAGAACTAATAATTATAAATTATGATGTAATTTATGCAGTGTTTACACACTCATCATCTCGTTTCATTAAGACACCCATTCTAGAATTTCCATGAGAATTAATATGCAGGGAACTTTTACAAGAAAATCTGACCAACAAAACAAGTAAGACACACTTAAAATGGATCTCGGGTTTCCTGCACCATTTGGTTAGACAATAACAAACTAATTTATGTAGCCTTCTCGCTTCACGAAGTTAAGTGTTGTACTCTAAGCTCTTGTTGGACACATACACCAAACTCCTTTAACAATTATTCACCACAAACTCCACTTAGTTACAAGCATATACTATATATATGAATACTTACATTAACAAATTAACTAACACGATCCCTTGAAAGATATAAAATCCTCACTTCCGTAATCAATTCACAAATACCATAATATACTAGAACCATCCATGCATAAGTCATCAATTCACCTATACCAATTATAGACAACCAATGTCCAACCCCAAACTTTTCTTGAGTTTAAGTGGAACCATTATAGTTAGAAATCAAATTCTACACTTTTAAAAATAAAATGTAAATCCAAAGTTCATGTGCATTTAATAATTTTGGTGGCATTAATAGTAGATGATAGTTTCTGAATAGTGAGTTTGTGTTAATATGAATCATTGATGCCTAAATAGCCCTTTATGCATGATGTGCACGTGTCAAAATGATAGAGCATTAGGGGCCTTAAAGTAAATTTTCTTTTGATGTGAAAAATAAAAACAGAAAGAATAGAAATGGGGGGAGCTCGATTTCCTCTTCTTCTTTTCTCATCTTATTCTTTTCTTAAAATTTTGCCGCTTCTTAGAAAAATTATTTAAACAAGAGTGGGAATATTATGTGAGTAAATTTTATGGTGATAAAAATTCATTGAGTTGTTGTTGTTGGTTGACTACATAAGCTGAATAAGGGAATCTTCTCATGTTTTCAAGATGGAAGTTGTTTGAGGTAATAATTTTCTTACTTAACTGAACATGGTGATTCATATTGATTGATGGGTTCATGCTATCACACCCAATGCATATTTGATTAGGTACTTGGTATAATTTTTCCCTTGAACTAAAGTTGTAAATAAATTTTTTTTAGGGAAATTAAGGTTCATATAAACCTAGAGTTTTGTCAAAAGTGGATTATTAAGCTTCGACCTTTGTGATATTAAAGCACGGGATAACTGAGTTTTACGTCAATTCCATGTTTATCTATTCAGATTGTATAAATTGGTATGAAGAGTTAGTAATACTGGGTTTGTTTGAATCTGAGTGTACTGTGTACCATTAAGGAATGTGTTTACACATACAACATGTTCTTAATATTGCCTCTACTGAAATTCATATATTTTTATTAATACTTGCAACTAACCTTAAAGTTTTTGTAAAGCTTTTTTTAATGAATTTAATACATTTCCTTGATAGTAAGAGATAACCGTAATAATAAATCAATAGATGTTCTAGATTTGATATCATTGTCTTGCTAACATGTTGATGGCAGTAGTATATCTTTTTTTGTTTTGCAAAAGAATGCATAAGGTGTTAGTTTGAAACCAAGTAGACTATCTACAAATTTCAAGGACTATTGTTTAAGTTTTTATGATGTATGGAATGGGTGAAGCATCAACGAATGAAAGCCACTATTGACCCATCATTTATGATTGTTTGTAATTGAGTTTCGACGTTGAAACTTAGTTTAGGTGATGAATATAAGTTTTATATTTCATGATATAGAATCTTTGAACTACATGAAATAACATGTGTATGCATATGTATGTAGAATATATACCTGCCGATGCCATTGTTATTGAATCCAAGTAATCCGCCTAGATCACTCGCAAATCTTCTTGCTACATAATACCTTGTGGAGCTCTAGGTTTCTTCCTCTTGACTTTTTACTTCATGAGTTTTTAATTCTTGAATACAATATTGATGGGTATTGTATTCCATTTATAGGCAGAGGAAGGACCAAGTTCCTAGGATTTTTAACATTAACTTTTAATTTTCAACCGTCCTTCAAGGAAGAGTTAATAAGGTAATAAATCATTATAGAAACCTAAGATAATAACTCCTTATATAAACGTAAGATGTTTAACAATATCTTGATTAGACTAGATTGTTCACATGAGCCAAAGAGATATTTCTAACCGTGTAGAAATAATCTTATATTCTCCCATTGGTCCATGTGATAATCAATTTAATCCTTAATCATAGATAACATAAGCGCGCATAATTGCTAAATAAATTTTAATGGTTAAACATAATATCTTAATCAAGCAAACAACTCATGCAAGTCATAGCGTTTTCACATTGTCTTGTTATCAACATGTTCCCTTCCATGTACCAAAAAACGAATAACTTACTTAACGAGGCCTTATATAGAAGTATCATAATGGTCCAGTGATGTCTTTAAAAAAGATATTTTTTGTTAACATTAATCCATTCACATAAGTGTATACTAAACTTGGATACATAAAAAAATTCAGAATAACATTTATTAGAGCTCAACAAGTGTTCAAAAATAAGCACAAACTAGATGAATTTAATAATTAGTTAATCCCACAGACTTAAGATAACAACTTGTTCTTAAGAGGTCTTAAAAGGTAATTGTTCCTTAAATGCATTTGTGGATATATTTGTGCTTAACGGTAAATGAACAACTATTGTTTCTGAATTTCTTAATTCACTTATGAATACTTAAGGTTCATGTGTTTTGTTCCTTTCGTATCATATGGTGCTTTAATACTTCGAGGCTAAAACTATACATTTCAGCAGTGTGGAGACAAACTTAAATCTCTAAGTCTCGCAGTCATAAATATTCAAACTAAATTTTGGAAGTAGTGAATCCGCACATATCAAAAACTATATGTTCCAATTCAGAATTAAGACGTAATGAAAATTAAATTTATATTTTCTTCCAATATGAAACACTATTTGTTATATATGTTGTTATCTCAAAAAATTCTTCGAATATTCGATATAGACTTTATATGAGAATTTTAGTAATCCACATGGTATGTAACTATCACATGGTAAGCTTCATGTATATCCTTTATTTGAAAATCATAGAGAGATATGCATAAAGTCAAGATCACTACTCGTAAGTTGTATGTCTTAATATATAAAATAGGAGTATAAACTTCTTCCACTGATCTTGAGGTATATGCATGAATATGTGATAATTCATCGAAAACTAGAAACATTTATAGCTTTGTTAAAATTTTACGGATATACCATTGTGAGGAGGTTTGCTTAATTTCATACTTTTTAATTTTATAGACTACGTATCCATGTCTTTATAAGGCAGGGGAGCCTTCAGGTTAACACGTGTAAATTATTCTTACTAGTTACCATTAACAAATGCTATTTTCACATTTATTTGACGTAAATCTTAAGTCATGCATGAAGAGCTACTAATAATACTATATAATAATTCGGAATAAGCCTTTCTTTTTTATATTATTTAACATTGCCCTTACAGTTGAACTAGGTCTGAAAGACGCACTTACACAACTGATTTGTGTCTTTCGAGCAATTAAAAAATATCCTACATTGATCTCTAACCATTGATTTTATCTCTCATAGCATAAATTCATTAATAAAAATTGTTACACGTAATGACTTGTGAACCGAAAACCGAATACTTACCATCTCATACCAAAATCAAACTCTTGTATGCAAATCACTGAAACAACATGAATAAGTTTCTTTCGATCTCTTTGAAACCTTCTTAGTGCTGGTTCATGTGGTTATCAAATTTTTTTTATTTGATATTAGTTTCATTATGGAGTAGTGGATCAGTAATTTTTGGTCCTTCATTATCTAACATATCGACAATGAAAAGATTCACAATACCTATTTAAGTCATAGATAAAGGGATCATTATCTTGACCCTTTAAGTAGATATATCAATACACTCCCACAAACTATGTCATCACTAATGAATTTACGTTTTCGGTATCAATAAATCTCATACTATGGTTAGAACATTAATATATACCCTTCGGATTATTCAGGAAAACAAATGAACCAATAATAGTTTTTAAATCCAATTTCTATTATTTGGGAATGTAATCCCTCATCTCCAACTGAACAACCGTAACATAAAGATGGTTTAAACTAGCTTTCGAACCTTTATACGATATTTTAAAATGTGTCTTTGGAACTGCTTCGCTCAGAAAACTATTTAAATTACACACTTGTACGAAGAGCATACAATAACAAACGCACATGCATGATTCATCATGCATACTTCTAACCATTTTCATAAGAATATGATTTCTCCTTTTACTATACACTATTATGCCAAGGATAATTTGGCCTTGTGTACAAAGCAATAATAATAATACCAAAATTTTGGAGATATTACGCAAAAAGTTCAGGATGATGTCCTGTTTTGTCATACCTTTCACAATATTCACCATCATTGTTGAACCTTACAATTTTTTCACTTTTCTCGATAATTGTCTCCCACTTTCAGTAATGATTGTTTAATAAAACATTCATAGTTTGAGATTCATAATGCAATTAGTAAATGTAACAGTTTCGCGAAAAATCATCAATTAAGGTGATAAAACAATTTATCTTACAAAAGTTGGACCATAAAAAATCTACAAAATAAGTAAAACAATATATTATCTTACTTATAAAAAGAAACGATCTCAGATCAATCCGAACGTCCAAAAATTCATTTTTTCCGTAATTAACGAATGTTATTTCTCAGTTTGTATCGTACATAAATCATAGCCGAGAATTCACCCACTAATTCGACGGCCCAGATTTGAGGTCCCCAACTTATTGTCACATTCATTTTCTCATTCAGTTCCGTCTTAATGGTTCTTCCGTTACACACAAATGAATCTTCTCACCAGTCACCACCGAAGAGACTCTTTCCTTGCAAATATGATTCAGTTCCGATATTTTTCCTTTTCTTCTTCCCCAACTCTCTCTTGGTGCTATCTGTTTTGGGTGTTTGATTAGTAATGGATCTAATAGGATTACCACTATTCCTCTCCTGTTCAGACATTCTTAATCTCTTCTCACCACCATCTCCATCTTAACCAATTCCTGCTAAACCCATTCACCTCCTCCAACAACACGCTCCTATTCAGCAAACCCTAGGTTCGCCTACTCAGGTTTCTTATCATAAAACTCCTTATTTTAACTGATTTTTTTGATTTTAGACTTTATATTATATATTCAATGTTTAATTGTTGTGAATGCAGCAGACAATTTGTGGTGGTGAATTTCATGGTAATGGTTCCATATTCACATGGTAATGGTTCTTCTTCTTTACAGTTGGTGTGAGGACAGAAATATTAGAATTAGGTCTTTCGTTTTATTATTATTAGAATTAGGTTAATTTTTTTTATGCATAAAGGAATAATTGAAGTTCCTTTTGTTGTGAAGAAGGTACAGATAGTTTTCTATATCTTTTATGGATTCATAGCAGAAAGGGTTTTCGTTTTGTCATGTACTCATTAGTTTTGTGGTTTTCTTAAACAGACTTATGATGCGTCAAGAATTAGGGTTGTAGAAGTTGTTGAGACTGAACCAAGTGATGATCCAATTCAAAAAGTTGCATCTAAGACTGCTGGTGCAAAGTTGAGATCCAAACTTTTGGGGTAGTTTTAATTTCATAAGTTGGTTTTGGTTGTGATAACATGCTTAGAAGATTTTTACGGAAAAGTTATATCTTTTTGACTATACTGACGAATACTTATTTTTGGCCTATTTTTTCTTTTCTTTTGATACAGTAGCAATCTGAAACCGGCCATTGTTTCGACGTAGCTTCTTTCTTTTGATGTTGTTTGTTATTCAGGTATGCCCGAAATCGATTTGCTATTAATGTTCTTTCAATGGGATTTCTAATAGAGTGTAGCATGGAAAGAAGCTTGACGGCATGAAGATTCTAATAGATTATCGCATGGAAGCTGGCTTGACGGCATTAAGAAATTGGTAAAACTCTTTGTGTCTTGATTTTTTCAGTATTTAGTGATGCATATATTTTATTCTGTGATGAACGGTGATGGAACAAGTTGAAGATGACTCTGACCTAGATGTAGCATGGAAGATGCTGCATTTGGCGAAGGCAACTGCCGAAAAGATCCAAATGATACTACGGAAAAAGTGGGTATCCTGTCAGCAAAGTGAAGTGAAGAATGCTGCAGCAACTGTTGTTCCTAGCACATAAAAGAATGTTGATGCTGCAGTTACTAGGTAGCAGCTGAGTTCTCCATCCGGTTAGGAGGCTGAGATTGAGAACCTTAATGGGCTCTCTGGCGAGCTGAAAAAGAAGGTTAGTTTCTTTCTTTTTTCAAACAACATCTTTATTCTCATGTGCAGCTCACTGAATTAGCTTTAGTAGAAATTATTGAACTTTGCTTTTATGGGTATGGATAAATTCATCTTTTTTTTTGGGTTTTTTGAGTTGTTATTTGTTGATGAGTACTTGCACTGTTAGTGCTATCATTGATACAAATCAGCTTTAGTTGTTTCAAATATCTGTTGGTTCGAGGCTTTGGGTTGAATCAGTCGAGTAATCATTGATGGCATTCCATTTCGTGGCTAATATAGTACTCCTGTAGGGTTAATGGTGTTTGGACCATGTGGTTTTTTTTGTTGTGGGTTTCTTGAATTTTTCTTTTGTCTGTATGAGTTCAATGTTTTGTGAATTTTGAGTGGAATAAGCAATGATAAGCACTTGATCCTATAAAAGGTGTCACTGAATTAAATCAATTAGTCGGGTTTCACGAATCTGCTTTTTTAGACTTTGAATTGAATCCTTTGAGTAAACATTGCTGGCATTTCCTTATGGCGAATGTATTAGCTCTGTTGTGTTGGTAATCATATGTCTCACAAATTATGATAAATGCGTGTTGTATATTTTAGTTAAACTAGAGTATTGTACATGATAAGTTGGAAGTTTTGGTTTTTGATTTTCGGTTGATTGGACTTTGGGTTTTAACTTATAGGTTCATTGAGCAGAGATTTAAAAGCCGAACATAGTTCCCAACTGCATTATATCAGAGAACTACATGATCACTTTCAGATTTCCTTTGTTCGGGAAAAAGTACCAGCTGAAATTTGCCAATGACTATAGTTCTAATATCGGCTTCTTATAGCTTGGTCCATTTTCCAAGCCTTATCGGGTTAGCAATTCTCAGTAGATAATAAATAGAGGTTATTAGTGCAGATACATGTTGATGACCAAGGCGTTTTTATGATTTCTTCAGTGTTGCAGCTGTATGACTTTTTGGCGAAGAATGCATATACGGCTACAAATTGAAGGCACTTTTCTTTGTAGGGTTTGAGATGCGTTCAACTCCAATTGCGCTTTGGTGTTCTAGGTA
>JAJJMC010010584.1:4587949-4669802 GCA_023531435.1 Papaver californicum
TAGCAGAAGTTACCAGGGCAAGACAATTTAGTTGACATCACCTATGCAAAGGTAAGTAGTGATGGGAGAAAGCTGTTGTGTTTTTTGCTCACTGCATAATTTAGTGCAAGCTCTGATAGTATAGAGTGTTTAACTCTTTTCTGCAGGTGAATTAGAGTGGTGTGTGAAATTGCATATATTTCATGCGTCAAGGTAATTTAGGCTATGGTTTGTAGTTAACCCTCGAGGGAATAGTTATCAACTCTTAGGCTACTAGGAGTTCTATATTATTACTTAATTTCTTACTTTGATCTTCAATTTCCTTTTACAATGGCATTTATAAGTTTGTTATATTATGTCTGTTCGGTACTGACTTTATGACAGAAAATTGATTTGATTTGATGATTTGAGTAAGAGCTGTTTGTTACAATTTACAATTTGGTGGTTTCTGTTTAATGCAGCCTGCGGATAATATCTGATAGATGAGCCAAGTGATTATCTGATTCAGAGCAGCGTATTGTTGACACAAAAGTCATTATATGGGTAGTCACTAAAAGTATCACACTAAAGACTGCCGAAATCACCATGTAAGTTGCTTTCGTAGCATGTATTAAGTTGCTTTAGATCTTTCTAGCTCAGATCATATGTTCTTATTCTCAATGGTTTTGTATTCGTGTTGCACAAAGCTTCTCAATAGCTTCAACATAGAAGACTATCACCATAACGAAACAAATTGACATGTTTTAGATTGAAAATGAAACAAGAGAAGATAACTAACCATATAGCAATTGACATGTTTTGCAAAATAATGTGCTGAAACTATTCTGTACACTACAGACATTCTTTGGTTCTGCTTAATATATCTTTTCCCCCTTCTTTGATCCAAGATTAATGCTTCTTACAAATTTAGAACAGGGCGAGTTGCCAGTGTTTTTGTTTTGAATTTAGTGTTGCTGCGCATATACTAATTACTTACTAAATTTGGTCAGTTTTTCTGGGCGATTTACCTTTTCCTAATTGATCACCTGTTTATGAATTTGAAGTTGTTTTCTTATGTTATATATTTCTCTTTCTTTGTGATGCGAAGAATTTTTTGTATTATTTAGTTGTAGGGTACCAATAATTTGTGATTTCTTCAGTGTTGCATTTGTATGACATTTTGGTGAAGATACTACTGGATGTTGTCTGCATTATCATTAAGTTTTTTTCTTACATCCCATGGCGTCACCTCTTTCTAAGCTGAAAGTGTGTTCATTAGCCTAAAGGACACAATTTGCAGGTATACTTCTTAATGTGTCTACAAAATTTGTGGACCCTAGAGGACGACTTCTTCCCCGAGTTGATATCTTACTATCTTAGGTACAGCACTTTCTCCTCCAGTTGTATCAGTGCATTCAGCAGCTATAACGTACTCACAAGTAAGGCTATTTTCTTATAAATAACTTTTGAATCATTTTTTATTTATTATTATGTGAGGTTACCTGTTGTACATATTGTGCTTTGTATCATGTGGTTGTAAGCTTCTAGATTATATTTTCAGGTTGTCCTATTTAAAGAAAAGTTAGTTATTCTTATTAAGCATATTCATATTATTTTGGTTCTTTGTTCAGGTGGACTTGAATAGAGCAGGGTTTCCGTTGCTTGAGATTGTTTCAGAGCCTGATATGAAAACTGGGATTGAAGCTGCTGAGTTACAAAGGTTGGTTTGCTATTTGGGAGTGGGTAATGGCAATATTCTGGAAGGTTCACTGCATTATGACGTGACTATATCAGCACGGTTAATAGTACAAGCAAGTTTGGAATGAAGGTAACCAAACAATATTTGCTTCATATACATGGTTACTAAAGGAAAATAAAATCTGGCTCGAATATGGAATAACAATCAATTTCATTCATCTAGGAAATTAGGCAAAATAACACATTGGTGTCAAAAAATCATCATGACATGGCCAAACTACTTCCATCATTTACATGTCATTGCTGGCTCCATTCAAAGTCACTTCTTAAGTCGATTGTTGGTCTGTTGTTAGGTGTATTCAGTATTTCTTAAGGTATGTTTCATTAGGTCCTATCTACTTTGCACATCAGAGCCTCTTTTAGTTTCTAATTTACCATTTCTAAACAAATGTTTGTTTCACTACCTTTTATCAGGATGAACTGAAAAGAGAAAGAGAAAAAAGAGCACTTGCAGCAGAGAAGAGAATAGCCGCAGCTGCTGCACTCAATGCTCAGGATACTAACAAAACTGTATCACCACAGACTGTTTCAGGGCCCAGCACTAGGACATCAGATGACCTCAGTTGTTTGTGTTGCAAGGGTTCTTTGGCTGGAAAAGTTCCTTTCCATGGATACAACTACAAATACTGCAGCACTTCATGCATGCATGTCCATGTCCATGTCCATGTCCATGTCCATAAAGAATTGCTGGAAGATGGATAATATTCAAAAACATTTACGTTTAAATTTTTAAACTTGATACATCCCCGATGAACCATTCAACCCCACTGTTTTCTTATCTTCAACTTAAATCAGCTGTGCATTCACTTAAATTTCTTCGCCTTGCTATCTTTCCTGTTTTTGCATTTTAAGCTGGCCCAGCCTATGGAGATCAAGAACCAATATCATCCCACGTGTGTCATGAACCTAACTGTTTTGAATCCATAACTTTTGATTGGTTCTTTCGGTAACACCAATACCAATAAGCCCCAACCAAAAATCTCACACCTAAGTTATAACCAATCGAAGTTTTTGTCACTAACTTTAAGATTGTGAACAAACTTAGTTTTTAGGTGTCATTTCAGGGTTGCATCTTTGAGGTCGTTTAAGACTGTTTTAGTCTATCAGATAAATCATAGGAATTTTGAAAGACTTCATAAATGGCACAACTAGACTACGCCCCCTTTTGATGTTCTAAAATAATAAAGACAGACCCACAGGGCCACTTGAACTATATCTGTTTTACATTCTTTTGGAAAAGCTCCAATCTTTTGAATGCGTGTTGGCATCTTTTGCACCTCCGGTGGTCGGACTTCTATCACAACATGCTTTTGGTTATAAACCCATTCCCCAAGGATCAAGTCTGTCGGTTGAGGTAGAAGCAGATAGAGAAAATGCTGCATCACTAGCCAAGGCAGTGTACACTGCATTTGCAATTCCAATGGCTCTTTGTTGCTTCGTTTACACATTCCTCTATCGTACTTACCCGAAAGATAGAGACCGAGCAATGATGAACGCGTCGATTGAAACAGAAATGGAACAGTTGAAGTCGGAAAATCTTCCTATAGCAGGAGACTATTCTCAAGTTCAGTTTTATGAAAAAGGAACTGTGATCGATCTTAGTTATGGAGCGGAGGATGGCCTTGAAGTTGGTCAGAGTGATGAGAAAAGTGAGTAAGAATCATTGGGTCTAATATACCGAGCAGGAGTCCTTCACATTTTGTGAAAATGTACATGAAGAAGTTTGTTCGACCTATTGAAGTACTTGCAACGGAAGGTTGAGCAACTATAAAAGGTTTCAGGATCAATAGTTAATGTTCCACGTAGATATATCCTTGCAATAGTTCGACTTGGGAAGAAAATTCTGTAGTTATAAAAGGGTGTATAAATATAACTTTATCGTGGAGAATTTTGTTATGGAGGGTCTTGGTGTGATTGTAGGTGCTTAGGCCCAAAGAAGAAGAAGTGAACATATAGATTGCACCCAACATTTCTCATTCTTTCAAACATTAATCGTACATGACGGCCCAATAAAGATAAATATGATTTATACGTTAGGGACCTTTCTCATTATTTTTTCCCCTTCAACGAAGTATGGAGACCTCTTAGTATTACCAGATTGTCAACAAGAAGAAAGTTTTTGGGGGGTCCATGTACAATAAGAAAATCATAGATCTCTACCTCCAGTAACAGATCAAAAGCCGTGCTATTACGGCACGAGTTCTACCCTGGTGCAGGGATATATAACAATTAAACTTACAATAGTTTCATTCCTTTAGTAAGATTTTCATGTGGATAAAATCTTATCAAGGATCAAAGTGAGACATGAAAAATATCTGTGGATATTTGACCTTCTCAAGATATAATAATATGTTTGTTTAATACGACAACTGGAATCACCTTGGGTGAATCTCATCCTAAAATATATCAACAAACTCATATTAATCTAATGTTCATCCTGACATATTGTGAATTAGTCATATGTGGGTGACCATTATTCCATATGCATATGAAACATTTAGATAATCTTAATGTTTGTTTAAACGTGTTAACCAAAACTACTTGTGAGCAATTTTGTTCTAATCGTCAAACCAAACTACGAGGATACATACAACACTTATATTATAATAGACCAGCATCACGGTGGTGATTACCGAACAATGCATCAAACATGAAAAATTATAAATGCCAAATATATAATTGAGTTTTTTTGTGATGTTGCATAGTCCACTTTAATGCTATGAATAAACTTGATTTGATTATAAATTTTGTCAGTTATAAACAATTATGAGTAACCCAAAAACATTGATAGAAAATATTTATTTGAAATCTTGTCATATATAAATTGTGAAAACATCAACACCCCTTAATTGAAAAATATTCAAACGTTATGAACCATTCGTAACCCAAAATCAAGCATTCGGCAATATGATTCAATAATGAAGATTCATTGAAGAAACTTTTCAATACGTTGCTAGTTTAAATTTGATACTTGTTTTAAGGATCACGGTAAAGGGGTTATAAGGTAGATAAAGGTAGAGGATGTTTAAAAACAGGCTATATGGACATCATTTTTCACAGATATAGAAGTTAGCCAAATAAAATAAAGCTTAAGTCAGTAATTAGTTTGATTCGGAAATTTAATTATCTAAGTTTTTTAGATATAAAACAACATAATTTGACATAAACAATAGAATATCCATAATGGGTTGCTCAACTCGTTAATGAGTTTAATTAAAGTAATTTGCCTTTATGCATTTTAAGAAATAGCGAAAAATCATGCGTCATTTAGTTAATTGTGGTCTTTATTTTTATGTCTAGAAAATATGGTCAAAATTGGTGCTCAAGATAGAAAATAAAGAAAATGACACTAGACACTCATTAAGACTTAAACAATATTCAGATCCGTAATGTATAATCAAATTAATAAGATCATATCCTTTAGTTTTCTCTTAAACATGTGAACTCAAATCACTTGTGGATAATTGTTGTTCTTTTATATTTAAGCAAAACAATAGTGTAAGCGTTTAACAATAAGATGATTATGGATGAAAAGTTATTTGACATCACTGTGGTGATTGCTAAATAACTTAACAATAATATATATCATTATCATAATAATTCGATAATTCTGAAACCTTAACTTTACGGTTTGGTGAATTCTTGGTTACAATAACATTATGATTATTGCTAAGATAAAACACTCTAGTATCATTGTGGTGATAGCTAAAGAGTACCGACATAGTAATCTTAAGCACAATAATCTCATAATGCACTCACACATAAACCATGTCATAACGCACATACAAGTTTATTAATGGAAAATATTTTCGATCATAAACTCTATGGTGAAATCATTCAATAAGAAATCAGTACAGGTTATACATAAATGATTTCAATAAGCGGAAGCATGATAATGAGTACACTTTCTCATGAATTAGTTATATTGTAAACATGTTTAAAGAAGATCACGTTTGAACCTAAGCAATTCTAAAATAAATCAATTTAGACCTTGTTCGGTCAAAGTCAAACAATAAAAGTCAACGATCGAAGTCAATAGAAAAGTCAATGATTGAAGTCAACAGTCAATGTCAACATCAAGTCAAAGTCAAATAGTTACGGCATAAGTCAACTATCAACTTTAATGTCAAACAAAGAAACTTATGACCGTATTGGGCATGTTTTTATTAGTAAGCCAATAAGCATTAATAAACAATAGAAAAACATATTCTCATTGCTTAAGGTTTTGGGTTTGATATAATTAAGAAATCCCAATATTTATACAAACAAAAAAACAAACATTATAGGTGAACCTGTATCTTTATCATGATCAAAGAAAATATTAAAAACCTAGCAACAATTATGGTTTTATAAAAAAATAGAAACATCAATCTTTAAACATAATTAATATGCATGAATCATGATAACGTTATTTCTATGTATACTTTGTAACATAACCAAATGGTCGTGATCAATAATACACACGTCCAAAACAGTTTCAAAAAGAATTCTAACCTAGATCGCATGAAACAAAAAACATGCTTTTAACTACTTACGCATGAATCACATCAAAGCACGTCATTATGCATGCATCACACCAAACATGAATCATCTCCAATATGGTATTTTAATACAGCGGAAAATGAACAAGATTCATGCCAAATGTCATGATCCATAAACTTGGTTATTACAAATCAAACAAACAAGGTGATGGATTCATATCCACACAATCTAACATACTACATAATAGACAATCATGCGTTCTAAAACCTTGCTCTAGATACCAAATATAAGTTTTACATTTCATGGTATATGATCTTTGAACTACATGAAATCACATGTGTATGCATATGTATGTGTAATATATATCTGCCGATGCCATTGTTATTGAATCCAAGTAATCCTCCTGGAACACTCGCAAATCTTATTTCTACATAATACTTTGTGGAGCTCTTGGTTTCTTCCTCTTGACCTTTTACGTAATGAGTTGTTAATTCTTGAATACAATGTTGATGGGTATTGTATTCCATTTATAGGCAGAGGAAGGCTCAAGTTCCTGGATTTTTAATATTAACTTTTAATTCTCAACCGTCCATCAACGAAGAGTTAATAAGGTAAGAACTCCTTATACAAACCTAAGATAATAACCCTGATAGAAACGTAAGATGTTTAGCAATATCTTGATTAGCTTATATTATTCACATGAGCCAAAGAGATATTTCTAACAATGTAGAAATAATCTTATAATGAAACCTTAGCATAATTTGTGAATATGTTTTTCTGACATCTCGAACACGGGTACTGTTAGAACCATAAAGTGAAATCTAACCGTTAGAATTAAGTGAATTGTGAATATGTTATGCTTAGATATGTAAGGAAAAATTGGTTAAAATTTAAGGATAATCATTGTAGGATTTTAATTATACCGCAAGAGCATGACTGTCGATGAGACAGTATGCAAGTACGGTTCGTTCCACAGGGATTTTGAAATTAGAATTTCTAACTTTCAATTAACTAATGTGCTAATAAGAAATCGATTGAGTTGGTAACTAAGTTCTAGATAAATATAAACTACTCAAAGTGATCTAAAATTGAAATAAAACCTAGGATGTTGAGATTCCATTACCACCATGCATACTAGATGTTTGCAACCATTCTCTTTACTTTTCTCAAAATAGTACTCAAGGCGACTGCGGACAATTAATTTGGTCTTGGAAAATAGATCATTTTAATTTAATTATTTTTCTCAAAAGATTGATAATCATCTTCATTATAAAATGCTTTTCTCTACAAAGAATATTTAATACGATTAATTAAGTATCATAGGACACATGAAAAAATTATTATTATGATTAATTAAGAAATAGGACCAAGAGAAATTGTTATATAAAATAATTATAACATGTTGGGAAATACAATAAGACTTCCTTTCTAATACTAGATGAAGGTTCTAGTTGTTTATGGCAATTGAGGCAGAAGAAAGTAAAGAAGAAACCATTAATTTCATTAATTTAGAAGAGTTTGCAAAGAAGAACTGACTCACAGCGTCACAGAATGATAAAAAATCAATTATTGAATTTGCGACAGCATTTGTCTGCTGTATAGCCAGAATGTCGCTGACACTCTCAAAAAACTGTCGCCTTAGATTTTGATTTTGAAAGAAAAGACAACGGATTTTAACGACAGTTTCAATCCGTTGTCTGTTCTTCTTCTTCCTCTCTCGTTCATGAAGAAACCTAACTTCTAAGTTTTCTTAGTTTGATTTCTTTCACTTCTGGAAAAAGCCATCCTCCCCTAACTCTTCTCCAAACCTCTCTATTTATAATACAACCTTCCCAACTCATCAAATCTCGTTCAATCTTCAAAATATCTTCTCTTTAATGAGAATTCTTCAAGGGAATCAAATCTTCCTATGGATGATGATTTTCTTCCTCAAACTCAATGATTCTGTTTTGATTTTCATGATATTGTTTCCTTATTACAACACAACAATAATATCTTTGACTTTATGTCCAAATGTTATTTAGATTCCAAACCCGAGTACAACCTGTTTTTTTCTTTTTAATGCAAACACTAGATTTTGTCTTGATTCTTTTCAGTCTTTAAATCGTGTATGACTACTTTTATTAAGGCAAGAGTATTCTTGTCTTAAAAAACTTTCAGATATACTAAATATCTTGTTCCAAATCTTCACAGGTGAGAAGGAGAATTTCCCGCAAGTTTACTTTGTTTTGAATTCAAAGGAGAGTGGGTGTCTTTAACAGAGGTATGGGTGCCTTTAAAAAAATTCCTTGGGTGTCTTTAACACTTTTTAAGCCCAATTTTCCATAACTATTAATTCCACAAAATACCTAAGAACAAAGAAAATAATATTATTAGTACAAAAATTAAGAACTAACAATATACATTATCGGGATTAATAGAGACACAAATATGTTCCTATCAAATACCCCAAACTTAAATTTTGCTAGTCCTCGAGCAAATATACATAAAACAAAAATCTAACTCACTTTCATAGGAATCACTACTAGACTTAGCACGTGCAGCAAGCCGTTAAACTCCTAGGTGACCCTAGCAGACGGGTGTTTTCTCATGAGGGTTTACAAGAGGTTTACCCACAAAACATTTTATTCCGTCTTCTAATGTCACAAATATCCAAAGAGATAAGAGGACATAAAATTTCTCCTCCAAAGGCCAAGTAATTAGAAGTGCCAGAGAAAATACATGCTAATATGCTTAATCTATAAGAGATATATTGTGACGAGTTGAAGCAGTGCCAAAGATGTATTTTTCCAGATGGACAACGGACTAACAGAACAACCGAATAAGCATTTCGCCTCTTCCTTTATCATAGTGTTTTTTGAATTTGCACTCATAAAACGATTTTAAGGCTCACAACGGTATGTAAGCAGGATTGAAGAGAGAATGCTTACACATTATTGATGGTAACGTTTTTTCTGAAGATCTCAAACCAAAATCTTTAGCTGGTGATCTCAAAGGAAAAGAAGTATGATGATTTCTTAGGAAATCGACCATAAATGAGGATGGGAACATACTCTCACCTTCTAGTGTCACAACTCTCTAATTGTGTTCAATAAAAACAACTCTGTCTTCAGTCTTCGACTTCAACCCTTAATGATAAACCCGTGAAACTTGTATAACTTTACTCTTTGTCTTCGATCACTTGTTGTTTGAAAGCTTCATTTTGAATTTTTTTTTCTCCATGACTTTTCCTAATGAAATTATTACACAATATTTTATTTATTTATTTTTTTGATTTTTGATTTTCCTTTTTTATGTTTTTTGTTTTGTTTTTTGTTTTGTTTTTTGATTGATGAATAACATTAATACAAAAACAAAAAATGAATGATACAAAGCAAAAATAAAACTTTACTTGCCAATGGAGAAGGACTTTTGCACTTGAATCTTCACAACTGTTGGTACAGAGATCTTCAAAAATTTACATCTTTTGTTTTTATCTTTATCACTTTGAATATGTAATGTTCTTTCCCTTTGTTGCTTGTAAACCTTGATATCTTCAAATTCTGCATGAATAGATGGTTTGCCGCTTGTTGATGATGCTGAGTTTCTATTGAGAGAGAGTTGTAATTTTGTGACTGAGACTACAAGATGAGGCTAGTTCTGATGTCACCCTCATGTTAGCACTCAAAGATCAAAAAGTGCTGAAAGTGGTGCGAGGTTGAGTAGCTCATCATTCTACTCGGAGTTTGTGCAGATAAAAAACACTTTAAGAAGACAGTTGAAGGTTTGCTTCCTCACTCAATAAGGTAGTCTCCACCAATGATCGGTTAATTATATCTTTCTGCATTTCCTTCTGGCCTAATTGTCTCCGGCATGGATGGTCGGGTCCATCACGATTATTCTCTCATAAGTTAAGAACACAGATGTAGCTTTCTCTAGCAATTCTAATTTCCATCTTTTTGGGGAGAATCAGTATGTAAACTTAACTAAAAGGATACTACGTGACTCTAAAAGTTGGAAATTGGTACAACTAAAAATTTAAAATTTTCTCTCCCTTACCCCCTGTTTTAGGGTAAATTAGTAAAAGGGAGACCAATCCTAGTCATAGCAAAGACTACAGCTTTCCTTGTTGGTTAAAGGAAAAAAAGATCCGTTTTTGGTACTATCCTTTCTCATTTTATAAACTTTTTTTTTTCCTTTATCCTGACATATGTCCCTTTGCACCTTCTAATATTACTAAAGAGTCATCTTCTCTGTTTTACCCTTACTTTATCCTCCCTATATCCCTATATCTTCATGGATATTTGCCTAAGGCCTTGGTCTTAGTCCCCAAATTCCTATATAACCACGGGCCCAAAACCTTTTAGTAAAGATAACTCCCGTTATCCATAACTGCTCATTTTTCAGGTATCAACATTAGTCCCCTGACTATTGGGCTAACCGTGAGGCATCCCAATAGTTAATTCACACGTTGCCAGAGTAGTTTCTTTTGTCTAACTCCTTGATGCATTTTCTCAATCCTTCGTGATGGTTGAGTTCTTGATCAACACCCCACCTTGAGCTCAGTGATTAGAGGTTGCACTTATATATATATATTTCTGAAACCCCTCTTTTACAACATAATCCTTTTACTATGCGCATGCTCTCTCTTTTATTATTTCTTAGTGTCAGAAAATCCATCTAAGCAATCCTTGGCGAATCAAGAGGAAGTACAGAAAATGGCAAATAAAGCCGAGAAGTCAGAGGTTCAGGCCGATTCTAACAGTCGCTCTGACGATGAGAGCTTTCCTATGTCTATTGATGGAATCTCTTACTCCATACAAGAAATCCTTTGTAGCCAAGATTTTTGAAGATCCACGAGGCCCGAGGTTTTTGATGATGGTTCGCAGATAACTCCTACTGACGATCATTTTGATTCTCGCCCGATTAACCCAAATTTGATGCCTTTCTTTTTCTCTCCCAAATGGCTTATGCATCCCGTGGAGGGCGAGCTCCCTCTCCGTGCTTTTAACAAGATTCCTCGAATGACCATCCAACATGGGGATTATCATCTTCCTACTACAGACTCGTGTTCTTCGGCGGAAAATTCTCCTCTTTGGGAGTCTTGGGTTGTATACATCTGTTCCAATCCTAGTCATTTGTACACACTCCGTTGCTTGGGGATTGACGATGCAATAGAAGCATCCCTTTATCGCGTTATTGCCAAGTGTAAAAGCGACATGGTGCAACTTTATTCGCGTTGGATATCCCAGGTCCACACTTTCTTCTTTTCTTGGGGCGAAGCGGCTTCTGTTTTGGAAGAAGTCGTTGCTTTAATAGGATTCCAATTCACGGGTCTCATCTCTATCATGAGGCATCCATCTATCAGGCTATGGACGATTCAGAAAAGACTCTATGCTCCTATCTAAGTAGTTACAAAGGTATGTCTTGGGACGCTACGATGGAGAAGAAGAGTAGCTTCCCCGTAGAGGGATCTCGTCGGGTGGAGAAAAGTGTGATGGGGCCAGGAAAGTCGGCCAATGGAAGATTCATGATGACCGCAACTTCGGATGACCGAGGGAAAACTATAATAAATGGTAGTAAGAGTGTGTCGACTCGCCCTCAGGGGGGTGTTGTCGAGACAAAGAAATCGGCCAAGGGAAAGTCCCTGGTACCCCGGTTTCGATAAAGCAGAAAGCTTTGAAAGTTAACGATAGAGGTCTTCCATCCGGTGGGAAGATTATGGCCAGCTCCATGAAATCTCACACTACTTTGTTGTCTAGTCGAACCGTTCATAAGAAATTTCCTACCGATCGTGATATCAAGATGAACAAGCGTACCTCTTTTCCTTTATGGGTGAGGTATTAGGCTCCAACTCCTTATAGTAGCAAAGTTGGATCTTCCGCTCATGAGGGGGAGAATCCTCGTACCAAGTTGGCAGCCTTTCTCCTTTATTGGCTTTGTCATGATATTTTCGAGCATATCCCCCATGATACCATTAAGAGTGAGCTCGTGCCAATAGCCATATTGATGTCCCAAGGTACCTGTTTTCCTTTGGTGCCTATGTTCTTGGGTGGCTTATATCGTCAGCTAGATCTCCTTTGTGAAGACATCCGCATGGTAAATGCTCGTCATGATATTGAAACTTTTTTTGTCGTAAATTTTCTTCAATCTGGGCATGGAACATTTCTCAAAGTATGCTCCGCCGATTAAATCCTTGGCCACTCGTTGTGAGGAGAAGGTTATGGGGAGAGATGGTATGTTTGAAACGGTCTCTACTACCTACCATTACCTACGTATGACCCTTTGGCGCGGGAAAGAGAGATCTACTAAGGATTCGCGTGTTCTTTATATGGATATATCCAACAAGTTCGAGCCTTTTCCCTATCATGATGGTCCCTCTGGTTCCCTCCATTATGATTTTTCTATGGAGATTGAAGATGTGACTTTAGATTCTTCTCAAATTTTGGTGGTTGACGATTTTGATTCTGTTATAGCCGTGTTGCCTGGTTACCTTCCTGGCTTTTACCTGGGTAATTTCATAGTGATGTATTACAACTTCGATCGTGTGGCACGCCGGCTAGGTTTGACCAAGGGGTCCCCTATCTATTCTCGCGTTCATTCTCCACTAAAGATGTCAATGTTAGGAGCATCTTTGATCGTTTCGTTTTTAAAGGAGAGACACGGTTTTCCGATCGGTCAATCGATTTCTTTTTTCTGCAACCATCACCCACGCGTGCTCTCTTCGTCTCTCCCAACTAGTATTCATTTTATATGGAAATCCGCAGGCAAGCTTTAAACTTTCTTTTACGGCTTCTGGTACACCCACCTGTGTTATCCCCGGACATCTTAAGTTAATGCATACATCAGGATGTATCAAATTACATGCATTTGTGGCATAAGGGCAGGGCCTTTGGCCCAGTTCGAAAGGGAGGTCCCTGACTCTCATGACTACTGATTGGATCCAATGATAATCTGTTGAGGAAGGAATCTAAAATGGGATTGATGCCTCCGCCTCCGTCGAGGAAGGAATCGGCCAAAATTCAAATTCCTAAGCCGCCTTTGAGATCTTCTGGGCGGGTATGTATTGTGTTTGGATTTTATTTTGTTTACCTCTTCTACCCCCTCCCCCTTTTTTTTTTTGACATTGGTTGTGCGTTTTTCAGGTAATGATGTTTCTACTGTGTCTTATTTCAGGATAAGACCTAGGTCGTCATAAGTCCATTTTCTTCTTCTTTTGCGGAGCGTATCCGTAACTTGGGTGTTGATTTGACATGTAATGGTGAGGCCATCTCTCTTCGTGTAAATATCATTTCATTTGATCCTCTGGTTGCCATTAATTCTCGGTCTAGGGATCAACCTTGTGAAACACCTACCAGTTTACTTAGTTCCAGTCATGGCGGTTCCTCCTCCCATCCCCCAGTTGGTATATCCCAAGACCATGTGACTTCGGACAAAGATTCTTCTTCTTATGGTGATTTCTGCTTTCCACGTGTCACATTCTTTATTCCGTGTTTGTCTTTTTTTGCTTAGTTTTATCTTATTTATAATTTCGTCCTGTTGCCTTTTTATGTGTATATGTTTCTTACATTTTCTTTTCCAGGTTCTGATAGCGATTCTGACTCTTTTACGGGTTCCTCTTCCTCTTTTTAAGATCCTCCCAAGCCTTCTCCCGCTCGGGTATCTTCTTCCGATCCACCACTTTCTGAGGTTAGTTATGTTTTTTTTTTTTTTTTTTTTTTGAGAAGGTATTCTCCCTTTTTTTTAGAACATGAAGAAATACGGAAACAACTCCATTTTCAAAAAGGATGCCTCAAGCGTGGCGAGTGGCTCGAAGCGCACGCTGTGTATTGAAGGTAACCTTATCTCGGATACACCCGCAGGAGTAGATGAAGCTAGTTTGTTAGCTGAACCGGAAGATCCTAAGTTTGGCTTCCCTACTGTTGTGACCGCTGATGAAGCTGGAGCGCTGATAAGTCTTATAGACTGGTTCATGGCTTCTGGGTTCCTTTTCATATGGTTGTTACTTATAGAAAAATAGTAGAGCGAAAGCGGCCACTTAGTGCAGACTAATATTATAAAAAGCATGATTACTTTGTTTTCGTGAACAAGGTTCTGCTCGAAGCTGCCGAAGAGCGTCTCGTGTTGGCGATGGTCCTCCTAGTGCCGATAAGATGAAGAAGTGTGAAACTTCTATCCTTACGGCCGTGGATCTTCAATTTCCTGTCACATGGCTGGGCCAGCTGCTGAACACAGTCAAGGGCAAACATGACCCGCACAAGAATCTCTTGGTGCAGATTGCCAAACTGGAGCAGGACATTGAGACATTGGCACGATCGGTTGTGAAGAAGAAAACTGCTCTAAACATACTCCGCTTGGCTATTTATGGAGCCATTGAAATGGCTACACAAGCTAATACTGCGGTGGATCAATCGCTTGTGGAGCTTGAAAAGAAGAAACACGATTTGGCCGCTCTCAAGGGAGACGCTTGATTTCTTATTGTTGAAAGTGTTTGTTGTGTTTTTCTTTGACCTGACTGGTTTTCCTTTCCTTGGATGATGATGACTCTCTTTCTCCTTTTTTTGTTTGGATTTGATGATGGTGTGATTGTTATTCCGACGGTTATTAAGTATATATGGTATTTATTATGGTTGTGTTTATGCATTCATTTGTATTTATTATGTTTACGTTTTACTTTACTAATGGTGTTTATAAATGAGGTTTGTAACTTCTCATCGCATATTGTTTTCCTTCTTGATGGCTTATCCAGCAGTTTCTTCTCTCATTCATAGTTTGGAACAGAGACTGGCAGGTCTGTTTGAAGCCCGTATTGATGCAGAGATGCGGTGGGGGAAACACGTGTTGCCCGTAATGAACTTGATGCCACTGATCTTGAGGCCGCTTATTGTGTGTATGGTTTGGCGGATGATAGTTGAACGTTGACGCACGAGCACTCATGGAAGCTACCGAGGCGTGTTGGAGAATTAATCAAGATATTTATCGTACCGACAAGTTGCTTCGATCTCTTCGTGTTATAGGTCTTTAGTTATCCCCCCCCCCTTGTGTAATTATTAAATGTCTTCAGATATGTGTCCTATTTATGTATGTTATCTTTTCTATTAATTGTTCCTTCTGTTCTTATGATTTTCGAGCATTTGTCATGTTTTTGTTTGTTCGCCTCCTCTCTTTGTATCTATTAATGTGATATCAAATGCTTTGGATTAGGTTTCTCTTCCTTGTTTATATATTGGTCTTTCCTCATTTAGGAAATTATGTCTGGTTTTTACCTGTTCCTTGTGATCCCTCCCCCCTTCTTTGTCTCTTTTATGGCGTGTGATCATTTAAGCTCCGAAGTCGCTCGCCTTACTCATATGTCTAGTGCGTTGAGCATTGTGTTTGATCACTTCGATAATGAAAAATGGCCCCTCGCATTTTCGTTTTGTGGATGCTAAACGTCTTTCACAAGAGCCACGGCGAGAGGGTCTATTGCTTCCCCATCTGTTTTTTGAGCACCTTCGTTATTATCAGGAGCATCGTGTTTCTACTTATTTCAAATGTCTTGACGCGTATAAAGAAGTTCAAGTAGTGGAAGATGCTCTTAATTCGGCTCATACGGCGCTTGGAATCTTTCTCTAATTTTTTTATATAAAAAAGATGTATGTCGTGCCCTTTATTTATGTTATCTTGCTTTCATGTTTCCTCCTCCTTTTGTATGTTGTGAATCATGATAATATAGTCAATGCTTGCTGTTGCAAGTTTGATTTGTTCTATCATATCCGTTTTTACAACGTAACTTTCCATAAACCAATGTGAATGAATATGTTCGCCTTGTAGAGGTACATACGATTACAATTATATTTGCTTCCATGCGGTTTGTTTGTGCGTTTATGACACAAATTTTTGTGTCAGAGTGTTGAATTTCTAGGATGACCCTTATCCATGGCTATTTGGGCTCTTTGTCTTTTGTTCATTTTGGTACGTTACTATGGACTCATCTGAATGCTCTTAGCATATGCATTATTCTTGATGGTATTATTTGAGGGAATATTTTTTCGTTGTCACCCTTGTAGGCAATATGCCTTTGCTTATTTGGCCAGGCGTGAACGTTCCACCCCTTGACCTGGGATGTGTTTCTTTCTTCGAGCAAGGGCGCTTTGCCCTCTGCTGCTCTTGTGATTGTCGATATTTGTTTCGTTTGGTCGAACAGGGGCGTTCTGCCCTCTACCGCTCTTGTGACCATAAAATTTGCTTATTTGGTCGAGCAGGGGCGCTTTTCCCTCTGCCGCTTTTGTGACTGTCGATGTTTGATTTGTTCGGTCGGGCAGGGGTGTTCTGCCCTCTGCTGCTCTTGCGACCATAAAATTCACTTATTTGGTTCAACATGGGATCTTTTCCCTCTGCCTCTCTTGTGACCATAAGTTTTGTTTATTTGGTCGGAGCAGGGGCACTTTTCCAGCTGATGCTTTCGCGACTAATGGTGCTTATTAGTCTAATCGAACTTGGGCACTTTTCCCTCTGCCGGTCTTGTGACCGTTGGGTGTAGGGTGTTGGCTTGGACGAATAGGGGCGCTTTGCTCTCTACCGCTCTTATGACCATCAGTATTTTGTTTAGGTCGGACAGGGACGCTTTTCCCTCTGCTGCTCTTGTGACCACTTCAGTTGTTTAGGCGAGAGAAATTTTCTCTTCGCCGATATTATGATTGTTGTACTTATTCATTTCATTCATCGTCATTTCATTTTATTTTTTTTCAAGAAGTAAACGAAAAAGGGTCGCTTTATTAAATTTTTTATCTTACATATCATTGTCTACACAGGGAAACTCTTCAACCATTTTCCGTTGATGGGGGTCTTGATCTTGGATCCGTCCATCCTCTATAGGTGATAATATCCACTTTCTGCGGCTTTCTTGATGATGTAGGGACCTTCGCAATTAGCTGTAAATTTTCCACCGCTCGTATCCCGCTGTACATATGGTGCGATCTTGAATGCCAACTCCTCCATTTTAAAAGTCCTCTCTCTGACTCCTTGGTTATAGTGTTTAGTGACACACCTTCTGTATGCTTCGGCGAAGCATTCTGCTCGGGATCTCCTTTCATCTATTGTGTCCAAATGGGAAAAGCGGCTGATCTCATCTAGCGTGGTATAACTCGCCATGGAAACTCTTGCAGATGGAATGGCAATCTCGGCTGGTAAAATAACATCTTCTCCATAAAATAGGGAATATGAAGATGCTCCTGGTGAACTGCGCTTGGATATGCAGTATGCTCATAATGCTAGTGGTAGCTGCTCATGCCATCCCCTGTGGTGGTGATGCACGGTCCTATAGAGAATCCTTAAAAAATTCTTATTGGTAGCTTCTGCTTGACCATTCCCTTGAGGTTAGTACAGGGTAAACGTATGTAGTCGGGTATTGTACTGGTCGAGTAAGCTACAGACGTCCTTGTTGACAAATAGCTCGGCGTTATCCGCTTTTATTATCATGGGAGCTCCAAACCTGCATATTATGTGTTCCTTTATAAACGCGAGGATAATCTCTCTATCTTAATCCTTCATAGGTATTGACTCTACCCATTTCGAACTGTACTCAGTCGCCGTAATAATATACTTGTGCCTCTTTGGAGAATTTGGATTTATCGGTCCGATTATGTCCAGACCCCAACTGTGAAATGGCTAAGGTGTGACAATGCTGTGTAACTGAGTTTGAGGTACATGGATTAGTGACCCGTGTGTTTGACAACTTATGTACTTCCTTACATGCATTTTCGTATCACTTTCCATGGTTGGCCAATAGAACCCTCCCTCGTAGATCTGTAAGAATAGCTTGCGTATTCCTTGATGTTCAGCGTCATGGGACTTGATCATTACCTTTACTGCTTATTTTTAAATAAACATCTCATGATCGTGTTTCCATAGCTTCTCTTATACAGTATCCCTTCGTTCATGAAAAATCTCCCGGATTTCTTCTGTATTTTGAGTGCTGCTTGCCTACATTTGGGGAGTTTACCATATTGGATGTAATTGATATACGTCTTCCTCTAGTCGTCCTCTTCTACCATGTATGCCTCTGCCGGCCTAGGTGGCACTTGAAAATCCCTGCAACTGTCTTGAATGGCTGCTTGGGCGTTCATGCTTAGCCAGTATGCTCCTAGTCTTTGCAGACGCCGGTACAATCAGATGCTACCCGTACGTCTACATGATTCCTCGTGTATCCTATGTATTGTTTATTTGGTCTCCTTTTTGCTTAGACAACATGTCAGTGACCCTCTAGGTGCTCGATGATGGAGGGTTCCTCGAACGTTTATTAATTATTTTAACACTTTTATTGGAATGACCTGCTTTCCGTCGGTTTTTTTTTAAGTCCTCCAGGTATATCTTCCGCCAATCATCCGTTTCCTCGAAGGCTCTATCTTCCCTCCTCGTACATGGCAGGTCTCTCTGTTTTATTGTTATGGTTCCTTCTTCTTCATTATTTAGCTGAATTTTTTTACCGCGAGAGTAGCTAGAGCGTATGCATGGTCTAATCAAGTTCCTCCTAGTGTGTTCGATTGTAGTTGATCCAAATTTCGTCGTTAATCTATGTGCTTCATCCCGATACGGCGTTGGATGTGCTTCATTTACTTGAAACTCGCCATTTACTTGACTAGCGACCAGTTTGGAGTCTCCCCTAACCTCTAGAGGTCAAGCTCCTCAGCCATCTTTAGCCCTAGTATTAATGCTTCGTATTCCACAACATTGTTGCTACAAAGAAAATCGAGCTTGAAAGCGTAGGATAGGAATTCTCTCATTGGAGTTTCAAATACAATGCAGCCCCCACCGTACTTCTCCTACGAGGATCCGTCGAATGACATGACCCACGTTTTTTCTCCCTCAACTTCTACTACTTCTCCTAGTACGTCATCATGGTAACTATATCATCGTCTCCTGGGAAGGCCACCGAGAGATCCGTGATCGCTTGGCCACGGACCCCTCGAGGCTTCTGATACCTTAGCTCGAACTCAGACAGATGGAGGAGCCACCTTATCGTCCTCCCCGTTAGGATTAGCTTCGTTGTCAAGTATGCAATGGGATTTGCTGCCGCGACGATAATGGTTTCTTGTTCTAACAGGTACGACCTCAGCTTTTGAACCGCATATATCAGAGCTAAGCATGCTTGTTCGACCTTTGGGTAACATAGATCAGCGTCTTTCAGGATCCGGATGACATAATAGATGGGTGAAAAATTATCATTCCCTCTGTCTTGTGCTAGGACTACGCCTACTGCTAAGTTGGTGAAATCGGTATAAAGGTAAATGGGTTCTCCTTTCACCGGGAGACAAAGTATCTACGGACTGATTAAACATTGCTGGAGTTTGCAAAATGAGTCACATTTAGCCTCTCCCTATTTAAAATTGACATTCTTCCTTAACATCGAGAGGAATGTAGTAGGAGATGAGCGAGTCCCGGGATGAAGCGTCTTACGTAAGATATCCATCTGATGAAGGTTTGTAGCTCTTTCACGTCATTGGGAGGCTCCATGGTGGTTATGGATTTTACCTTTTCTGGGTCGATTAGTATCCCTTCGTCCGTCACCATGAAGCCTAGGAATTTTCCTGAAGTCACACCAAATGCACATTTAAGAAGGTTCATTTTTATCTTGAATTTGCGGTATCGTTCAAACGCCTGTCTTAAGTGCGTGGTATGATCCTCCCTCGCTTTTGATTTTACTACGATGTAGTCCACGTATTCTTTAATAAGTTGATGTAAGAGATCGTGGAAGATCAGCATCATTGCCCTTTGGTAAGTGGCTCCTACGTTTTTCAGTCTAAAAGGCATAACGACATAGTAGAAGTTTCCATATGTTGTTTGGAACACCGTCTTGAACGCGTCTTCTACCGCCATCCTGATTTGGTTGTACCCGCTAAAACCATCCATGAACAAGAACATCCTCTGGCCGCCTGTGGAATCCACCAAGGCATCTATGCGTGGTAGTGGGAAATTATCCTTCATACATGCTCGGTTGAGGTCTCGGTAATCCACAAAATACCTAACCTTTCTATTCTTTTTCACAATTGGTACCACATTAGCCAACCATGTGGGGTACTGTATAGGTTTTATGAATTTTTCTTCCAACAACCGTTCCACTTCCTCTTTAATTGTTATGTACGTCTCTTGTGGAAAGTCGCGGCTTCTTTCTTTGACTGGTTGGAAATCGGGTGACACTCCTAGGTTGTGAGCCACAAAGCTGCTGTCTAGTCCCGACATTTCATCATACTTGAACGCGAATACATCCTTGTACTCAACCAGTAATTCGACCTTTGTTTTCTTCTCTAGCTTGCTCAGATTCTTACTAATTTTTATGAGGCGCTGGTTTGCTTCCGTACCTATGTTTACTTCCTCATACCGTTTGCATTCAAACTTTTTATAACACGCCTCTCTATTGCTTTCTTTATGTTTTCTTCATCTTGGTTTATTAATGAATCTGTTTCTCCAACTATTACTGAGGGTGATTCCTCCATTCTTGCATCGAATGTGGTCAGGGCGCACTCGTGATTCGATTCGGGAGCCTCCTCATTTCATTGCTATAACCGATATACATGTCCCCCTTCCGGTTTTGAGAAACATCAGAACTGGGAACTTCCTTGTAACTTTTGTTTCTTTGAGGGGGAGCTGCATGTCATTCGAGACGGGCTGAATAATGACTTCACGGATTTTTTCTTGGGATCCGAATCGTCTTCCCATTTCGGGAACGAGATAAAAGATATCATTGGTGTTTCTTCTGACTTTTTTGGGGTGTCGTAGAACGCAACATCTGCCATGTATGCTTCTTCTGGTCCAAAAGGGTTGCTGGTAGAGGCGATTCGATATTGCTTTCCCCCTATGTTCGTCTTGACACATTGATGATATGTTGATGCAACAAATTTATGGTTGGGCAACCATCAGCAACCCAATAATACATGAAAGTCCGTATCGTCTTCTAATACATAGAAAGACGTAAGCGCCCTTATCGGCCCGATCCTCATCACGAGGCTGACAACGCCTATGACAGTTTGAGCGCTTCCACCGAACCCTTTCAATGTAGTGGCATGCATTCAAATGGCCGATCGTTGCACACCCAGAATCTCCAACGTGTGGAGGGATATTAAGTCTCCATCGATGAACACCTTCTTCAACTGTTATTTATTAATAGTTGTTGTAAGATAAAGTGGTCGGAGGTTTTCCCATGGGTAGCAAATATCCTCGTCTATGAAAGTGATCGCTTCGTTGGGCTTTGGGTTGTATGGTTTACCGGATGCTATTACTGCTATATCCTTTGCTGTTTCTCGAGTTTGGTTCTTACTGAAGCCAAATGAATCAAAAAATCGCTGAGCTGGGATCATTTTAGCAAACTTGCTGGCCATGCTTTCGATGTTTTCGAAGATCGTGGTTCCTTTTTCTGCCTCATACACTTCTTCCTTTACTGTTTCCCAAGGGCTCCAAGCTTCCTCTGCTGGGTCGTGTGATATCACCATGACTTGATGTTGAGGTAGGGGGGTCTCGTTAATTGCTTGACTTTCCATCTCAATTTCTCCCGTGTTCCTCTTCCGATTAAAGATGCTTCGTAGGGAGAAACACTCTTGCGTCGGGTGATCCACTCGCTGATGATAATGACAATATCTGATGTTTTTATTGCCGACTTTGTTGATGTCTACCACTAGAGGTGGTAGGGTTATCTCATGATTTACTACTCATTAATCGAGTAACCCGATGATCTGTTCCCGACTACAGGGAATGGGCGGCAGTCGGTTCAGGTATGTTCTTGGCCCTTTGCTTCCCCGACTCGCGTTGTAGAGGTGAAATGCGGGTGGTTTCCTTGTACCTTGGTTAGTTATTGCATGATTTTTGAATAATGGTGCTGACGCTGAGTTAACTTAATGTTTTCAGGTGTGCTCCATGCTTCTTAGGTTCAAAATATCTGCACAATCCGCTATCCTTGCAGCTTCTTCTTCTAGCTCCATGAATGTCTGAAACTTAAAATTTGCTAAATTCCATTTGAACAAGGATACCATTCTTCGTACACAGATTTCCACCAAATTCTCTTCCTTGTTATCCTCGTGATATTCAGGAGAGAGGTTCCGAAATTGAGTGATACATCTCCTGATTTCTTCCCCCACTCTTTGGTTGCATCTGTTGAGGTCGATCGTTGTAACTTCTTTTTTGCTAAGTAAAACTTCCTTAAAAATAACATGTTCATTGCCGTCCACGATTCTATGCTTCCAGGATTCAAATTATCGTACCAGGTGAAAGTTGTATCTAACAATGATTTTGGAAACTCTCTTAGGCACAACTTTCCATCAGTTGAGTACGCATTCATCGTTGACATGAATCGGCTGGGGTGCTCGTATGCATTCCCCCTTCCATCATAAGTCTTAAGTTTTGGGGACGTGTACTCTTTTGGATACTGATATTCATCTACTTCTGTAACAGACCAATTTTTTTTTCGCTTCCAATGGATCGGGTTTCGACCCACTTGGTCATCTAAGACTTTCCGATACGCCACTTAAGGAACCAACGTTACAAACTTTCACTTAATAGTTTGTTTTTCTTTCAAAGCTACTGTTTGTCGATTTCATCTGAATTACGTATTGAGTATACAAGCACAATACTAGCATCGAAGGTCATCGAATCATTCAAACGGCTTTGCAGTTTCTCATATCATTACTGATATTTATTGAATCCAACAAATGATATGAATTAACTTAATGTGTAACCATCATCCTCAGATGATATGAATCGCCTCAACAGGCGACAATCATCTCCTAAACGAATACCAATTTTTGTATACAAATAAATCCTGCTGCACAGGAATCTCATTGATCCAACGGTTAGGGTTCCCAACTCTGTTGTGAACGTCAATTAGGATTTTCTGAGCATACGTCCCATACCACATACCAAGAATCCAAAAAGGGGTTCACAAATCTATTGTGAACATCAATTAGGACCTTCTGAACATACGTTCCATACCGCATACCCAGGAATCCCAAAAGAGTCTACAATTTTGCAAGGGTCATGGCTTTGCTCCTGCAGATACTGACAACACACCCTGTCCCTGACGGTTATGGGCACCAATGTCAGTGGTTGGTTTTTAACCTACCTTCCCTGACAGTGTTCGCAAATTCACATTGTCCCTGATAATGGATGTCTCTTTAAGGACTTACAAACTGTCCCTGACGGTTATTCCACCTATGGTGGAATTACCAACTTTGGCTTAGTGGGGGTGTCCAACTAATCTCACCGTCCCTGACGGTGGGGTGCCAAGAGATAGTGAGGGTGTCCCACAAGTCTCACTCACCGTCCCAGACGGTTGTTTCACTTGTAGTGGAAATGTCAGTTATGTCTCAGTAGATGGTATGAATTTCCAAGTAGTAACCATCTCTCTCAAAAGATGATATGAGTTACCCCCATAAGGAAATAATCATCTCTAGTCTATTTAGATGATATGAACTTTCATACAATAATCACCTCGCACTAGTTAGTGTGAACATCTTGGTACTGCAACTACCTCTTATCAACAATATATATACTGTCGAGATTGCAATCATCCCCGAATAGATGGTATGAACAGCCAAACAGAAACCAACTTTTTTTCGATAATATGAACAACCTCGCGCAGTTGTGCTGAACCGCAAAGCGGCTGCCTACGTACCTTTCTCCATAGCTCGATGGGATCAAGCACGACCGTAGATCGTCTCCTAATTTGGTTTAGATAGTATGAACTACCCTCAGTAGTAACTATCTCTTATCAAATGATTTAGACTAACCCATTTAGATAGCAATCATCTCTTATGTAGATTGTATGAACTGCTTGACATGGCAGCAACAATCTCTTAGATAGTATGCACTGCTTATTATAGCAGTAACTATCTTTAGTCGTAGCAGTAACTATATCTAGGTTATATATATCATGGACAATATGAGTTGCATAGCAACAACTGTCCCTTACACACCGCATCACCAACAATCACTGTAGCAACTACCCATTGACAAGATGTCAACATATATTTGTACCAGTACCTGCAACTTAAAGTCGAGAATAGACTATAATATAAAGCATACAAAAGAGTACTTGATATAAACCATCTATTACATTAATTATAACGAGGCTAGAGACTGTACATTCTAGTTCTCATTTATATGCAGAATCGAGATTTAACGTTAAAATGTCACTACAATTTTAAGGCTACACAATACTTCTGTAGACATACCATGCTTTACGTCGTCATATAATTTCCACAGTACTATAAATACCACAAAAATTGTAATAACAAAGATATCTAACTCTGTCCACTTTAGATACCGGATATACATATCATTCAAACAATAATACCAATGTCAGCATTCACGCATGTTATTATCTATATAAAGGGGTCTAAGTCTAAGCATTCAAAGTAACTAAATCCATAAAAATATATTTCTTCACTATAAATACTCCAAACTACAACTATACCCATGAATATCAATGCATAAGTATCTTCCTTGTGATCACCTTAAAATTATGCAAGCATGGAGACATATCAATTCGTAAATTTAGAGAATGTACGTATCATACATAATCCAACAAGCACCTAAGCTATATAGCAACAAATTTAAAAGAAGAATATAGACCTTACCTCCAATTTATAATCAATACCATCATCACCATGTAAAACAGAAAACAACATCTTCATTTTTCATTTACTGTCTAAAAACGGACATCCGTATTAGCCACATTTATTCACAGCAATCAATTAGTTTTTTCCTTTATACATAGTACTAGCCTGAAAATTTATTACCATTTCAAAATTATAACATAAATTTACCACCACATAAATGCATGTAAACCAAACTATTATCAATCCATATAAACACACAGAACAAACTATGAAAATCTCATCTCAATCACATGACCACCTAATGAGATAACGAAGGATGAGTGAGGCTGTAACGGGTTTCAGTTTCACAGTATACAATCCCGGTTTATTCAAGATTTTTATTAGCTAAAGTTGGCTGATTACAGTGGCCTTATAACTCAAAGTACAACAACATATTCAAAAATCAGCAAATTCTAACAGTTCAATATGATATATAATCATTTGAAGCTGACTGCTCGCACTGCCAACCTGCAGAATTCAGCCACAATTCTCTCATGGTTTCAAGTACCTACAATGATATGAATTTTATGAAATATTTACAGAAAGTTACTCATATAGTAATAAAACATCATACTAAAAATTCATATTGATCCAATAAACGAGTAATGAGGAAGACCATTGTAAGCGGGTTGTTCAGAATTTCGGTTCGGTTGAACACATCCACAATTCATCTAATGCTTTTGGTATTTAACCATGTATGGTCATCCTCAAATTTTAATTAAGTGTTCCTGACATATCTAAGCATAACATTTCCAAAATTCACTTAAATCTAACGGTTAGATTTTAGTTTACAATTCCAACAATGTATATGTTTTAGATGTCAGAAAGACAAATTCGAGAATCCAAAATTCCAAAATTCCTGACATATCTAAGCTAAGGTTCTATCTCCTAAACTAAATTCCCAAGAATCATTGATACAGATAATCAGAATTTCATGCTCAAATAGAAGTCCAAAGTTGAAGTTAAATTTATCAAGCTAATCTTATAAACCATTAAGAAATTTAACTCAATACATAGCCTAAATTCTAATTAATTTCATACATCCATTTAAGCATTTGACAAGAATCAAATATTAAGAACATATTTGGGAAAAGCCCCAAATTATAACTCAAATTACACCACTAAACTTGATATTCCTGAAATTAACATAAATTACAACCAACCCATGAAAATGGGTTTTTTAGGACAGTTGGGCCTTTAATTTTATGACTGGTTAAAGCACTCAAGCCCATAAAGGCAGTTAGACTCAGATGTTTAACTAATTGGACCAGTTGAATCTGTCTTATAATTTGGACTATAAATTTTTTACCATTCAGTCCTTACGGTGGATTTTTACGAACGACTGTTAAAAAGTCATAACGACCGATAGGATTTAGTGAATTTCAAAAATCTGACAATTGATATTAAATCTCTTATAATATTCAGGTGCCCTTTATCTCTTCCTAAGTTCCCTTTCTAGACTCTCTCTAGAGAACGAGAAACCCGAAACCTAATACCCTTCCTTTCCCTGTAAACCAACAGAAATCGAGACCAAATCTATGATTTCTTTCTTCAATTTTATCCATAAGATTTTGAAAACCTAGTGTTTATTTGATCTCTTCTCTCAAAAATGCTTAAATTTGATGCTTGGTTTGGATCTGGATTTTTTTTTTCTTCACCTAATTCTATTCTTTCTTTGATAATCTTACTGGTGTTATAATCACTTTCTCTCTTTAATCTACACAGTCTAATGAGATTTAGGGTTTTATTGTATTTGTTTGATGATATAATCTGTACTCTAACTAATTTTAGGAGATTTCATATCAGTCGTAATTTTCGGGTTTTTTTGTTATGTCGAAATTTGATGTTTTTGGTGTTATGTGGTGTTTTTTTGTTTTTGGGTGTTTTGAAAATGTTTTTTGCTGCTGGTTTTTTTGGATCTACTTTGGATGCTTCATCTTCTTATCATCAGGTTAGTTTTTGAAGTTATAAATTTTGTGATTTTAGTGATATGGGCATGCTTTAAAGCTGAAGTTTTAGGGATTTTTTTAGTTATATGGAAATGTTTTAAAGTTGCACACGGAGAATTTTTTGGTTATGTATAATGTTGTACCATATCGGATATCAATTTGTACTGGTCGAAAGCGGTACACTGGTATGCCGATATACCGGGGAATTTTCGGTTTAAATACCGGCGAAATATCGGTGCGTGTATTTTATACCTATAATTTTATAAAAAAAATACTAACTCACATTTTATAACAATAAATATATTTCAACACGTTATAACAAATGTTTTTTCATCCGAAATATATAGATCCATAGATTTCATATATTGTTCAAAGTTCAAACATGAAACACAAGATAAACAACAACTTCAAAGTTCACCGTCTAAAGCACTAATTAAACAACGATATTACAATTTTAATCAAAATCATTAGATTCATTATAGATATCATCACAGTCATCACCAAGTAGTCCTCTTTCCGTGTCCAACATCAATTGATCAGTATCATATGCATCAATGTCAGTGTCAGTTGGATAAATAGACTTACTTCGAGAACTACGAACTGACCCACTTACTTCACCAATATTCTCCTGTAAATCATCCAAAGTTACATTATCACCTTACTGTATTGTATGCTATAAGAGGCAACCATTACAACCAACCAGTTATAAATCCATGAACAACAAGAATTAGACTACCGTAGCAGAGAAAAGAAAAAGATAAGGATAACATAGATAACTTACAATTAAAAACCTAAAGCAATTAAAAACCAAATCACCACATTTAGCACATGCACTAAGAACATAAAAAACTGAAAAACAACCAGAGTCAATTAGACTTCCTGTGACGATTGCCAACGTGTTCGTGAAGGCTTCGTCCATCAAACAACAGATTTATCATTTTCTGGTCCAGATCTCTTGCGAATCTTGTCCAATACAAAGAGAAAATTGAATGTACGCTTCAAATGTTTGAAATGATGAATCCAGTTTCCTTTTGTAAAAGCTTGTGACTGAGGATTTGAGCCTTGTAACATTGTGGAATTGTTATCATTTGTTAGTGATGTACCTTATTTCAACACAGAGATACTTTCAGGAATCTCAAATTAGCTGGTAATGTTCCTTTTTTGTGAATGCCTTAACTCACCATTTGGAAATTAAAAACAGTGGGAACTGGACAGTAAACTTAGAACAGATATATTTATGGCTAAATGCAATTCTGTACAGTCCTTCAATGAGTGTTACTCGGACATATTATTTGATTGGTTGAAGTAGTTTTCAATTGGTCACATAACTTCATGTGCTAAGAATCTCGTTTCTCATTACATAACTACCAAATTTAAATCACGGAACGAGATTGAGATGTGGCGTGAACACTTATTAGAGACTGTTCACATATTTTGACTCTTTATGGTCTGGCCAAAGAGAGAATACTTCTATAGGCATAATCATTATATTTTGCAATCATGCATTATCTGTACAGCTTAGTCTGCCCCGTTTTGGTCTAGAATTGCTACTTTAAACTCTAGTTTTGTTTCACTATCATTATCACATTGCAAAGCTAACACAATTTATGTATTTGCTGCACAACTCAGTTTGCGCAGTTTTCAATGGCTGGTTTAAACTCTAGTTTAGTGACACTATTGTAGTAAATTTATCAGACCCCAAACCTAAATTTCTCATTTCTTCTAACTTCATCTCAACTAATTCAACTTTATTTGATTTAGTAAGAACTTCTAATAAACAATTACAACTATAACTATTCACTACAGTAAGACCATTGTTTGAGCTTCACCAAATATATAAAGAGCTTCATCTACTAATCCTTGATTACCTAAACACCTAATCAAAAACCCTAATGCTCCTGGACTCATTGAACACTTAGAATTAACCATATCGATCACTAAATTTTTCAAGACCTCATTTTGTTTAAAACAGATAGAATTAATGTCATTGTATTATATGTATAATAATTGTGTTTATAAATTCATTTAATCTTACTAACTAAACCACAACAATCAAGACAAAATGCAGATGCATTTCAAGTTTTCAACAGGTGAGAAAGACATGACATTCATTTCATTGTTGAGAACTAATGAGCAATAACAACAAAGCATGTAAACCCATTCAAGCACATCAACACAGCACCCCTAATTAGTATTCATCAACAGTCCAACACAGCAACCCATTCAGCCCTAATGCATTTATAAATGTTAAAAAATAAATTGAACCCAACAAAATTGAAAGCATGTGATACGAAGAAGAAGAAAGACCCATACCTCTTTGTTGCTGTTGTTAACGATTGATTTGAAGAAGAAGGGAGAGATGAAGGCGTTGAAGAAGCCAGGATGGAGGCGCAGAAGAATCCAGGGAGAAATGAAGAAGAAGATCGATTAATTTCTTCACCTGATTCACGCGAACATCAACCATTGGATTTGATGTGATTTTTCATCTGACGGCCAAGATCTTTTACCGGACAGAACCGGTAAAATCGGGTAAAACCGGTTTTAGTCCGTATCGGCCGATTTTACCGGAAAAATATCGTTTCAGTATTAAATGTATTTCGTTTCGCTAACCGGCCGGTACCTACAAAACCGCCGAATTTCGGCCATACCGGCCGGTACGTACTGCACAGGTTATGTAGTATGCAATTGTTTTTAGGTTGGTACTATGATTAGGCTATGTGTTTGTTTAATTTGTTGAAAATGGGTTGGTGTTGTTATTAGGACAAAGGAGATTAGTTTGAGACACTAATTTTATAGGGAATTCGTTAAAATTAGAGGAATTTTAGTACGTTGATATGGTGACACATGGTGCTAACGCGCGACAGCGTGGTAAAATGGTTTTGTAGGTTGGTGGGTCGAGGGAATCGTAATGTTTAGTGATTAGATTTTGTTATCAAATGCAGTAGGAAAGAATCGTGTTATATATTATTGGCATTTCTTAGAGTGCTCTCATCATTTAGTTAAGTTCTGTGACGATTTTGTAATCCTCGAAAACAAGAGCTTAAAAATCTATTGGTGTATTGCGCACCTGTATACTTATCCTGCAATTTTGCTTTTGGAGTTATGATTTTATAGTGCCTAACTGGTACATGATCAAGACATAGTAACGAACTAAGCTTGTTGTGTTTAGCATCATTTGTACTCGCTGTTTTCTAAATTTGTTGTTAATTTTATATGGAGAAAGGAATTGCAACAGAGAGGAATTAATGGGTGCAAACTGCAAAGGCTCTGCTGTTAGTTTTGGTCATACGGTCTTTTTCTGTATCGAAATTTTTGTTACTTCTAAAATTGTGGTTACATGTTTTGTTTTGTGATTGATTTTGAGGTTGGTTAGTTGGTGGGTGAAGTGGATTGTTTTCATTTGTTTATTGGAGTGATAAGTTTCTTATAAGTGATGCCACAATAAAGACCATTGTCCTTTTTAAGAATACTCTCGTCATTTATTAAAGTTCATCAGCAATGTTATATTCGCCAAGAATGTGATGGGATATATTTATAGGTGTATTACACACTAGTTGTATGCTTAATCCCTGACTGGCTAACTTCCAAACGAAGTAATGGTCAATTTTTATTCTCGTCATGTTCTGCGGAATTCTTACTCACCTTTGTCTTTAGAACTAAACCGTTGTGCTTTGGTGAGTAGGGTCTTTCTGGTACCTTTGCAACTGATCGCAGGATTTCAAGTATTAGTGAACATGGAAAGGGGCAGAGTATTACTGATTTCGAAAAAACGGTAATCACTGTAGAGTCAGGGATAGAAGGTCATGGTCATGAGAACAATTTGGTTAGGGTGAGTTAACATTTCTGTGAATGAATTATTTTTTCTTTTCTTTTCTAAATTGAAAATTTATAGAAAAAATCACTATTTTCGAACTTTGTTCCTTGTTTTTTCAGCATTCAGGTATCTGGTCAAGGCCTGATAGTGAAAATCTTAAACAACTCATTAATCAACCAGAAACCTAGAAAAGTAATTATTCTGTAAATTCAAACTAATCTCTGTAAATTATGAAACACCTCAAAGATTCTAGGCTTCTCATGTATCTTACTAATGTCATGCAGGAGTTGGAGAAAAAGACGAATGGCTATACTCTCATAAATGCGATTGGCGGCTTGAACCGGATGATATTTGGGGTCCGATTATTATGTTTTCTGTAATTTAAGTAACTTTATTTTGCAATTTTTTGACGAGCTCTATGCCAATAACTATAAGTTTTAGGGTGCAGATTTGTGATATGGTTTCCACTGCTAAGGTTATAAACGCAACACTAGTTCTCCCTTCGCTTGATCATACTTCTTATTTGGCTGATCAAAGGTTATTTCTAACTTCACAAGCATTTGGTTATTGTGTTGCAAACTTATCCGTTGACACGTTGGCAGATGTCTTTTTCCGTCCTAGTTTCTTAGGATCTCAAAGGTTATGCAGACGTCAAACTCAAAAGTTCAGTCTTATGAAGTTTATCTAACAGATTATGTATGAATTTGTTTACAGTGGCAGACTTCTAACTCAAAAGTTCAGTCTTATGCATTTTATGTAACAGATTATGTATGAATTTGTTTTCAGTGGCTTCAAGGATCTCTTAGAAACATTTCATAGAGACTCTGAAGGATGAAATTCATATTGTTGAGAGATTGCTAGATACATTTGCTGGAATTGAGCCTTTTACAAAGACCCCAGTATCTTGGTCTAAGGTAACACTATTTTGTATAACTTATTTCAATCTAGAACCATAGACAGTATAATACGGCTCTGTCCCTGTGCAGGGTAGAAATGTCATTGGTGTCATGCTTACTACTCAGAAATATGTCTATCACTGCTTAGTCTCCTTAAAACTGCAAATATTACTGAATACTTTGAACAGTTATGATTAAATTTTCTACTGATTTTATGGAAAGTCGATGATTGTTGTCCAACAACACATGCTTTACTCTTTTGATGGTTGGAGTTTTTCTAAGATCAGTTGCGTTTGAATTAACTTTTTCCTTTGTTCAGGTCCGTTATTACAAGTATGAGGTCCTCCCGCATTTTAAGCACCATAAAGTTGTATAATCGTACTGATTCCCGACTTGCCAGCAATGAAACTCCAAGTTACATACAAAAGTTGAGGTGCCGCGTAAACTACAGGGTATCAAATTACTCAGTTCATATTGAAGATCTCAGGAATACCTTGGTTTCAAGGATGCAACAGAACGAAATTAAAGCCCTTGTATTGCTCTTCATTTGAGGTAAGTTTATTTTGACTTCTTTATTGTGTCTTCAAATAATAAGCCATGTCTTAGTAGCTTCCGAGTATAAAAATATTGAGGTTTTTTATGAAGGTTTAGGGGGCGATCGAAACTTTTGTAAGTACTTTAACTCCTATCGATTCTGCATAAGGACCAAAGAATGAGGTCCAAGCACCTTTAGTGAACTCTGATCTTATGTTAAAAAAAGCAGGAAGCATTTCTCTTTTTCAAAGTTTATTGGTGAGATTATTTTGGTTTATAATTCTTTTCTATATAAGCAATATACTTTGTTTGTTGTTCTTTAGTGCATGGCCTGTATAGCTATCAAAATTGTCATTTCTTTACTTCGGCAGTCCAAGGAGGACTTATATGTTTGATATTACCCACTACAGCAAGTTGTGCATTCTATATTTTGTGTTGTCAAGAGCTGATATTAGTTGTTGTTTACGTGATTGTGTAGGAAATGGGCGATAGTGATGATGGTGACAGCTCCGATAAAAAGGAGTCAACTCTTACTCCCAAGGTAATTTCTTATTACTTTTATTATTAACTAAACGAGTAGTTCTATCTATTTGCTACTTCTGACCAACCATAACTTGATGTTTTCTTACAGGAAAAGATAGAAACCTTCTGAAGTAGCTAAGAAGAAGACTACACATGGTGACAAAAAGGCTAAAGTAGAGACTTTGTTATAGTCAGGTAAAAATCTTTTATCATTTGGCTTACTTCATTAGATTGTTACATTGTTGAAACTTTTAGTTGTGATTTGCTGTTTATGCTCTTTTATTTCTTATATGACGATGATTTTTATGTTAATTCCTTTTGTGGCTGTGATAATTTCAGGATTTGCAATTGCAGGACCAATTGGAACATAATGTGCTGATCTATGGCCAAGGATTTAACTGCAGTTAGTGTCTGTTACTGTTAGGTTTGGGATTGTAAGCAAAACTAAACTTAAAGAATGCTTAATATAACTTAAAATGGTGTGAGTTCAGTATTATGTAGAGCTTTTTGGGGTTTCTGACTTAAGTGTCAACTGAATTAGATGTGAATTGATCGTTACTGTTGTAATTGTACAATGAATTTCAAGTCTTAATTAAAAGGTGAATGTTTTTGGTTTATCAAATCAGCTTCTAACTGCAGGTACAAATGTGTGTATAATTTATTTTAGGTTCAGTCAGCCCAGTTAGATCGATACCACTGGGATTCAGGCGAATCAGATTTTCTGTTGAATCAATTTCTATTTTTTTTATTATCTACGACTAATTCAAAAGGCCTTAAAGGCTTGACCGTTAGAATCGGTTGTATCTTTTGAAACTTTAACTGAGGTTAAAAAAGATTTTTAACGAAAAAGACGAAAAATCTTGGATCCTACAGCTGATAAAAACAGTCTTTTTGCTCGCGTCTTTGACCAGCCCTGACTTTCTTAAAGCTTCCATTTTCCTTTACTGCCTAGGTTGGTATGAACCCTAATTTCACTGTTAATAGCAAATTCAGTTCAAGGAAACAATCATAGATAAATATCAAATCACATAACTCACCAATTGATGAGAATTACCTCAACCATAATTCCCACTCTGAAGAACACCAAGAAAAGAATTTCCCTACCGTGTTGATAAAACCAAACAACATCAACAATATATGCAACTCCAAAACCTCTACAAAGTTCACCCATGTATGATTTCAGTTAAGTTCTCTCAATTTTCTCCAATTACCAGAGAAACAGTGGACAAAAAAACTAAGAAGATGAAGAAGAGAGAGAGCAGGAGATCGAGTTTTCTCTCCCTCTGCTTGTTTTATTTTCACCAGAAGAATTTTGTAGACACCCTTGACGGTCCCAATGGAAAACACGTGTAATGGTGACTAATCAACTAAACCTAAAGTTATTAAGGCATCAAAGTTTATGTTAAAAGATATCAAATTTCTTCTATTGTTACAACTAGAACCATTACGGATTGGTTTTCAAATTAAAAACCCGGATAGAAAAATACAGAGTATCACAACTTCGGTCGAGTATGGGGTGGTGTTCATAGAATCATATCTATCATGTTTAACCACTAGGTAGTTTTCCTCCATGTACTTGGCGATCGCTTCTTGTGAAATTCCTCGTGACGGCCCCTCTTCATCGATTATGCTCTTTGCTGCCTCCTTAACTGTCCCTCCCTCTTCTCCTTATGCTTGCCTCATAAGCTTTTGAAGTTCCTGTTGGCGCCGATTGTGTCCTTCCATTTATGTTTGGATGTCCTGTAAGGTTTGCTTTTGACGTAACGCGTATTTTCTCCCCTGTTGTTTGTTCTTGTCAATTGTCGCGTCTGGTTCTCCTGTTTGGGCCGTTTGTACGACCGGGGTGTTCACAATGGACCTGATTTTTGGTTCATTGTCACTTCCATCCTCTACTATAACTCATCATTGGTCGGTTGGTTAGCAGGGATAGTCGGAGCGGTGATTCCTGAGTGCATCTTGCTGGACTAGAGAAGAGTCTCCCACTGTGGTCGCCAAATGTTTTACGGTAAATTAGTAAAAGGGAGACCAATTCTAGTCACAACAAGGACTACACCTTTCCTTGTTGGGTAAAAGAAAAAAAGATCATTTCTTGGTACTATCCTTTCTCCGTTTATAGACTTTCCTCTTTTTCCTTTATCTTGACATATGTCCCTTTGAACCTTCTAATATTACTAAAGAACCATCTTCTCGGTTTTACCCTTACTTTCTCTTTTTATTCCCTCTATATCCCAATATCTTCATGGATATTTTCCTAAGGCCTTGGGCTTAGTCCCCAAATTCCTATATAACAAAGGTCCCAAAACCGTTTAGTAGAGATAACTCTCCTTATCCATAAGTGATCATTTTTCAGGTATTAACACCCAAAACTTAAATTGAACATAGTCCTCGATGTTCTAAAGATAAATGAATAAAATGATGGACAAAGAGAAATGATAAAAAAAGTAAAAGAGATAGGGAAAGATATTACCAGCACCGTGTACCAAAAGCATATGGGTTGCCTCCCATAGAGCGCTAAGTTTGAAGTCTTCAGCCAGACCAAGAAAGGATTAGTTACAATTTACGAATCATATAACAATAATCGAAATAACTGCGCATCCTTAAAGTCAATTGGATTTGACTCACAAAGTTGACCACAATGGAATATGTAATAATGATGGTCATTCTTAGAAAAATGTTTCGATTCTAAGTTCCTAAAATAATTAGGCTTAGTTCCAAAATTTACGAATTGACACATTTAAAATTCATGTGTTCTTACATTTGGTAGAGAAATCTTTGGTGGGAAAATAAAACCAATATTAGCATCATGGCCTGGGTAAACCACATCAACAGTATGATGGGTTTCTAATACATGAATTTCATTTTTGGACACAATCAGGCTCTGGAAACAATTCTTGAAGATAATCTCTTAATATGGTAGAGGCACATATATCAAGTCCCAAGTGAGGGACCTTTATAAAAGTCAAAGGTAAACCACGGGGAGAATAATATTCACCCCCAAACTTAGAGTAGTCTGTATCCTTAGATACACTGGTCACAATTTCCTTAATTTCTAAATTATCAGATTTAGGAAAATGATCATTGATTCTTCTAGGTTATAATCAGGTTGTTTTCCTTCACTCACATTCAAATTCTCAATGAGTCCATCATCTTCGAGAGACTATGTAGTTGAATCTTCAGGATAAACTCGTTCCTCTAAACCATCATCATTTTCATAATAATAAAAAAATATCTCACCGTCTATAACAATGATATCTCTAGTTAAACCCTTTTCCTCTTGAATAGGTAAATAATCATCAATATTATTAGGATTTGAACTAGAAACAACACTATCAGCATGACCTCAATTGGTATAAAAATTTCCTGATCATTATGACTACGGATTTCAAACTCTTTATCAATGTTATCCTCATCATCATAATAATATGAAGATGGTTGAACCTTATCTAAATAAGTAGTGCTTTCAATTCTAACCTCGTCCTCTATATTAGGTAAATATTTATCATTATTATCAAGGGTAAAATTAGAAACACTATTTTGGCAATTAAGTTCATTTTGAGCAATATTAGCAGCTGACCGTTCTTCTTCAATTTCCTCCTCATCTAAACGCACAGTAAGTTCACTGAAGCGCCGGATGGAATCTTCTAAAGATGGACTTTCATAAGAAGAATTATGTGGCAACTGTTTGACTAAGTCAAACCTATGTGACTTTTCATAAAATTCTTCCATTAATATGTCTCTCCTACATGAATTTTAAGTCAACCTTTTGAGAGAATCTTCTAAAGGAAGACTTTGATCTTAAGAAGTTTTGTTGCATCTGCTTCATTAAATTCTCCAAAGATAGAGAAAACACATTATTATAATATTGCTCATTTACCCGTTTGTACAACTGTGAGCATGTGAATAGTAATTGGGTTCACTATGGTATGAACGATAACCTTCAGAAGGCTGGTAGTGGTCCCAAGTACTATCTACACTACAGTCATAGTACAGATAATGTCCATTTCGAATTCAGGTCGATATTCATTGTATTTGTCCTCATAATACTAGTTCGACATTTTTATTTTTATTTTGTGCACGTGCAAATGCAGGGTCGACTAGATTTTAGGTAGACTTGGGTTACCTTAGTAGAATATACCTACATTCAATGACTGGTCAAAGTTACAAGGCTAAGGCTCGTGGTGGTTCGGCTGATAACGCCGAAAGGGTTCATCTTACTATCCCAAGTGTTTTCCTAAGAATCGGTGCCGGAAGATGCAGTATGATGTGTACGTTTTTTATAATAAAATAAGGAAAAAATAACAAACACACAAAAAGAAAATAAAATCTAAAAAATAAAATTAAAATTATTAATTAAAAAAAATAAAAAATAAAATAAAATTGGGTTTTGTTACTTAAGTAGTTTGGTAGGCAATTCCACTATAAATGTAAAATATTACCTGCACACCAAAACTAAGAGAAAATCTAAAAGAGAAAATAAAAGAAAATAAAAATAAACTAAAATAAATCCTAAACTAATTAGCACGAAATTAAAGAAAAATTGAAAATTATAACTTTATCAATCCCCGGTAGCGGCGCCAAAGACTTGAGAGAAAACCTAGGATATTGAGATTCCATCACTACTATACATACTAGGTGTTTGCAACCATTTTCTTTAATTTTCTCAAAATAATACTCTAGGCGACAGGGGACAATTAATTGCGTCTTGGAAAATAAATCATTTTAATTTAATTATTTTTCTCAAAGGATTAATAATCATCTTTATTATAAAATGTTTTTCTCTAAAATGAATATTTAAAAGGATTAATTAAGCATCATAAGACGCATGAAGAAAATTATTATCATGAAGAATCAAGAAATAGGACAAAGAGAAATTGTTATAGAAAATAATTATAACATGCTAGCAAACATAATAGGACTTCCTATCTAATCCTAGATGAGGATTCTAGCTATTCATGGCAATTTAGGCACAAGTAAGTAAAGAAGAACCAGTAATTCCATTGATTTAGAAGAGTTTACAAAGAAGAACAGACTCACAGCGTCGCAGAATGATGAATTTGCGACAAGCTTCGTCTGCTGTACATCCAGAACTATTGTTGACACTCTCAGAAAACTATCGCCTTAGCTTTTGATTATGAAAGAAAAGACAACGGATTTTAACGACAGTTTCAATCCGTTGTCTTTTATTCTTCTTCATCTCTCGTCGTGAAAAACCCTAACTTCTGAGTTTTCTCTCTTTGATTTCTTTCACTTCTGGCAGAAGCCAGCCTCCCCCAACTCTTCTCCAAGCCTCTCTATTTATAATATAGCCTTCCCAACTCATAAAATCTCGTTCAATCTTCAAAATATCTTCTCTTTAATAAGAATTCTTCACGGGAACAAAATCTTCCTTTGGATGATGATTTTCTTCCTCAAACTCGATGATTTTGTTTTGATTTTCATGTTATTGTTTCCTTATTACAACACATCAATAATAACTTTGATTTTATGTCCAAATATTGTTTACATTCCACACCCGAGTACAACCTGTTTTTTTCTTTTTAATGCAAACACGAGATTTTGTCTTGATTCTTTTCAGTCTTTAAATCGTGTACAACTTATTTTATTAAGGAAAGAATATTCCTTTCTTAAAACACTTCCGAACATACCAAATATCTCGATCCAAATCTTCCACAGGCGAGAAGGAGAATTTCCCGCCAATTTTGCTTTATTTTGAATTCAAAGGAGAGTGGGTGCCTTTGGTAGAGGTATGGGTGCCTTTAGAAAAATTCCTTGGGTGCCTTTATCACTTTCTATGGTGTCTTTAACACCTAAGCCCAATTTTTCCAAATTTATTAATTCCACAAAATATCTAAAAACAAAGGAAATAATATTCTTAGTACAAAACTTAACAACTAACAATATACATTATCAGGACTAATAGAGGCACAAATATGTGCCTATCAATCATATTAGGAAAAGTGGCAGAAACTGCTGTAATACAGAGAACTGATAGACACATTTTTTGTGTCTAATTTGTCTCAATTCTATATTTTGTTAGTACTTGTTTTTGTACTTCCTATGGTATTTTATGTGTGTGGTTGTTTTTGAGAAAGAAATATTTTTTTGAAAAATCGACTAGAATAATTGCTAAAGGCACCCCAATTTTGGATAGGGGCACTCCACATTCTTCACATGGTTTTTGGCGGGAAAAGAAGAATTCAAATTTTCAGTTTTCTGCGGAGATTCTGAGTTGAATTTGGACATGATTTTTTTCATGAGATTGGTTTGCTAACGACTTGTAGAGTCAAAGCAAGGCTAGTAATTAAAATAGACACGAAAACTAGTGAAGATTTATTCGTATCTCGCCATAACATCGGAAGGAACCATCTCTAACACATAAAGATCTTCCACATGCTCAACATCTTCAATCATAATAGGGCAATCATCAACCTTGTTATTCAACTATATCATAATACTAGTAGGGGTAATAACACATTGAGGAAAATCACATACTTCCATATAAAGATTTATCATGTGAAATAAGTTAGAAGAAATGAAAGAATATGTAGCTCCAGTATCGAATAAAATATCAGGCTCTCCTAGAATAAAGAAAATACCTCCTAAAGTAGCATTATCAGTCTCATGAGGTTGCACAACGAAGAGTTGACCCTGACCGCGAGGATGCACATTACGGTTACCAACCGTAGTGTTTGGTTGCTCACGTTCTTCTTCATCTTGAACCTTCTATTTGGGATATTCTAATACCTTATGCCCATTTTCATGTCAGTTGTAACAAAACCCATATAAATTAATCGCTTTGGTGGCAATAGCCTCATTTTCATCGAGTATTACCGCCTCTTCGTTACCACCATTCTTTTATCCATGGTTCCCCTTATTCCGATACTCTTTTTTTTTTCCCTGGATGAACATTTGGTTGGGCCCCCTCTGTGTCATTTGGTTTTGACCACTTCCATGTTGACCCGAACCTTAGATGCACGGTCAACACTATTCCATAAGGGGCTATCAATAACATAAGGATTCCATTATAAAACATGGTTTATCACGGATTTCATATGTTATTCGAATCATTATTTAACTGTGAATGCCTAGAAATATACATGCCCAGTTGAGATTCGATATGATTGCATCGCGGTGCCTAATGACACGATTTAATAGATCGTTGTATCGAGTAGTTGGATCATAATCTCTTACCATAAAAATGGTTGCATGTCCAGCAACACCAACTATGAGAAATCCACCGATCCACATTTGATGTGTGAACAACGGAAGTACTGTACCATAGTCAATAGATAGATATGGATAAGGGGGCATGGCATACATATGACATACAACAATGGTTAAAGAGATAATTGAGCATGCCAACTTTTTTATAAATGACGAACAAAAAGCGCCATTAAATATGACGAATAAAATATTTAACTTTAAGTCACCAATATAATCTGTTATTTAGTATCACGGTTATAGTATGTTAAATATAATAAAGGATGACGTCTTCCATAAATGAGGAGCTTAGTACCATGGTTATTGGTTGTTAAATAAGATAACGGTTAATATCTACCATAGGGAAGGCCTTTTCATAAAAATAAATATTTAGAAGGCATTTTCAAAAAAAATAAATATTTTTTTTATCAAAGCAAACATTTATTAGACATTTATAAAGGATACATCTCCTTTTGAAGAAGAAAATGTATGAGGGGCGCGCGAGATATGAAAAACCCTATCCACCTTAGAGTTCGGATCCATATTTAGCCAGAGTTACAAGGAGTTGAACTGGAGGTTGTATCCTCCATTCTCCACCGTTACAGAACTTGCGCACAGATTTGGCTAGAAAATATGCTGCTTTATTACACACTCTAAGTACATAATTACATTTCCAATTACAATGTATTTTACATAAGTTAACACACTTGTTTAACAAAGTAAAAGATTTCCAAGGTGGTAGAGGCAACCCTGCATTTACATTTAGAACTAAACTTTTGTTATCAGATCCAAATATAACATGATTCCAGTCTTGTGTTTTAGCCCATAGCATTTCCTCCAGTAAAGCCCAAGTTTCAGCCTGATGAGTATGAGCTACTCACTTAAGAATTCCCTTTCCTGCCACAAAGGTCCATGTAGAGTTTTAGAAATACTTATATACGGACGGATCTTTATCATATGCCTCGTTCGCTAATGCCTATACAACAACAGAAGTCAACTAAAGCTGGAGCCATCTTCTTGAAGTAGATGTGAAAGTACTATAAAACCTTGTGAGACTGTTTAACTTAAAAACGAAAGGACACTACTAAGTATATTGGTACTATGTACATTAATACATGGTATATATGAATAAAACAAGGGAAGGCACTCAACCGATCTAACCAGATATCGTTTATTGGACATAACGAAGATAAAGGATACGCAATCAAGTTAGTTTTAAAAACACTCCCAACAAACATCGAAGATGTGAAATGTTACAGCATTAAAGGTGTATAATCACAATGTGATGTGTCAATTAATGAAAATAAAATTAAGAATGCAATTTCTAGCTTCATGGGGCAGTGATGTAAGCAATTTCACCGGAATGAACTGACCACCTGAATATCTGGATTACTTTCACTTTCCGAAAAAATCATAAGTGTGAACTCCAAGAGGCCATGGCGCCCCATGTCCATCTGTATCCTTCATGTGTAGGCACCACAGAGTGTGTACCAGCAGCAGCAACCTAAAACAAGAGCAGTAAAGCTTTGTTACGTATTAATAAGAGACCAAGTAAAGAAGAAAAATAAGATCTTTGCTCGATAGGAAACACTCAACGGTTCAGTAAAAAAACAACTAGATAAGGGTTATTTTCAAATACTAAAACCGACTCAAACAAAGCATACTTCCTGTTTTGAATCCGCAGAGCAGGCGTACCCGACTTAAGTCCAACCACACCAACTAATTCCTCAATCGCAGTTAAGACCCCCTGTTGTACTAATTGGTTCTTTTACTCCTTGCTACATGCATGATATTCCATAAACAATAATTTGAAATAACATTGCACAAGAAGGCAAAGAAAAAACATGATTTCCACCCAATTAATCAATCTTAACACTGTGACAACCGAAGAGGTATACTATGACAACAGACATGAAACACTAATGGATCAATCACTTATGTTCCAATTAGGGTTTATATTAATACAACAAAAAAATCATTCAAACCAAAACAACATACATTCAAACGAAACCTCATTTATCAAATTACATACTAGACCCAGATTAAAAATAAAAAATAAACCTGAATCTCTCAATACGTTTTCTAAGGTTTGTCGAAAGGGATTCAAGAAATTTAGGTTGTCTACCTCCTCCTAATGATAATGACATTGGCTTATCCTGTAACAAAAAATCCCATATAAAATCAAAACCTTTTATTCAAATTTTTTTTTAAAGAAACCTCAGAAACCCAGAGTTATAAAACAAGTACTATCTTAATAACACCAACAAGATTTGCTCTATCTCCAGCACTCAAGGCTTCTTTCATCATCATCATAATTATCATCATCGTCAGTAAAACAGTTTTCAAATACAAAAAACAGACTCAAACACCAATTAAAGTAAAAAGTTTTTTAGATTATCATTAATTACGAGCAGTAAGACAAGATTCTATATAAGACACGTCAATGTTATTGCTTATACCAAACCCTAGAATTATCTCTTCTTAATACCTTTAAATTTAAGTAAACCCTGATGATATAAGAGCTCACATCAATCTGCATTATTTTAACAAGTATATCAAGCGTAAGATGTTGAAACAAATCAGACTACCAACAATAAGAAAGAAGAAAAAAAAGAGATCTGCGTTAGAGATCTGAATATCTTGAAAAGAAGAGTTTCTTAAGGTGTTAGTGGGGTGTGCTCGTGGTGAGTGAATGGCGAAGAAGAAGAAGAAGAAGAAAAAAAAGATAAAGAAGAAGAAGGTAGTGGATTGGTAGTTGTGCTGGCCGAGTGATATGTGTTTAAAACACCTTATTACTATTGATTAATTATGCTTTTTTGCTATTTTTCTTGTGGATTGATAGACGCCACGGAAGAAGAGATCGCGTCGGAGACTAAAAACTGGCATAAGAACGTGTCCTACATGCGGGACGAGGGAAATCAACAAAGACGTCAGTTTAATGATAGTGATGATAAGCGTGGTAAGCGTCCAATGAACAGTAATACAAGGGAGGAGCCCCCAGACTATCCTTGTTCTATCGATCTAGTCACGGATTTGCTCAAGGAATGGATTCACAGCGATGATATCAAGTTACCACCACCCATGAAGGAACCGAATGAACATGATAAGCGTCATGCAAACTACTTTTTATTTCACCAAAAAGTGGAGCACCCTAACAAAGAGTGTCGAACCATGAAGTGAATTTTTTTTCACAATCGCATGAAACGAGGCGGGATTGATTTGGGTACTAAACAAGTTAAGGAGAATCCTTTCCCAGCACACCAAGTATATATGTTCGCTCACACTCACACCCAAACTGAGGAGCACGAGGTCTACACTATGGACGATGTAGAGAAGATGGAGCTGGTAGAAGAAGTGGCCGATATGGAGGTCCCAGAAAATACAGAGTATATATCAGCAACGGTGGGAAAGACAACATTGTTCACCAACTTCTTCCATGTTCTTGGTTTCAACAAGTGCCAACAACAACTAGCTACTGAAATGCTCACCCGAGTTGCCACTGATGAAAATATAACTGCCTACCTGGATAGGAAGTATCCTCTGCCCACAAATGTCATTAACTCTTCGGAAGAAGACAGACGAGTAGATTGTGATCACACTAGACCCATGTACCTTACTGTATCACTCCGTAAACACTCGTTTAAAAGGTCTTTTGTCGACACAGGTACCTCTTTAAACTTGGTGCCATACAAGATTTTACAAAGCATTTGTGTCAAGGATTCAGAGATAAAAAAGTGTCAAAGACGCATCCAAGGCTTCGGTGGCTTAAGTCAATATACTATTGGTACTATTAACTTGGAAGTTAAAGTCGACCCTATTCGCTCTATCGAACCATTTTATGTCATGAACATCGAAATTGTGTACCACATGCTGTTAGGACGCCCATGGCTTCACAAGCATAAGATCGTCCCTTAAACATATCATCAATGCATGAAGTTCATTCTTAAAGATAAACACAAGCGTATTTATGCAACCGAGAATCCATTCTCTCCATAGGAAGCATACATGGAGGAAGCTACTTTCTATGATGATCTTAGTGAGACAAATGAGGTGGTCACTCATGTCCACTCTATTTCCCTCCCAAATCGGAAACAACATATCAAGAAGGGCAGAGCTCGACAAGAAAGAAAAAGCACAAGGGAGGACTCCTAGCTGAGTCGTCAAGGTTCAAGAAGGAGTCGCGTCCAGATGGATGCCATGTTTATCGCTTATAGAAATCACAGGAAGGGATCACACCCATCGTAGAGGTTAATATGGGTGAGATAGAAACATCTTCTAAGGATAGTGATCCCTTACGATTTTGGGAAAGGGTGGTACCAAACCCATAACTCAAGAGTGGTGATCCGACAAGGAATTTGAACGTAGGAACGCCTGAACATCCGCGGATGATATAGATGGGAACTAATCTTACACCAAAAGAGGACATAGCACTAGAAGAGATGTTACGAGAGTTCCAGGATGTCTTTGCTTGGTCTTACGAAGGCATGCCTAGTCTAAACCCAACATTAATATGTCACGAACTTAAAGAGGCTCCAACAAGCAAGCCGGTGAAGCAACCTATGAGGCAATTCCACCACAAGGTCGAAGAAAAGATCATATAACCAAACTATTGGTTGCAGGATACATAAAGCCTATTCACCACCCCACTTGGCTGCAAACATTGTACCGGTTAAAAGGAAGAATGGCAAGCTGCGGTGCTGCGTTGACTTTAGGGACCTTAACAAGGTGTGCCCGAAAGACAATTTTCCTCTCACCAACATCGACATCGTGGTAGATGTGACTTCATGACATAAAATGTTTCCATTCATAGACGGGCAGCGCGGTTACAACCAGATTAAAATAAAGGATTCGGACGCTACAAAAACTGCATTTTCTACTCCCATTGGCAACTTCTACTATGTAGTCATGCCCTTTGGTCTAAAGAACGCAGGCGCTACGTACCAATGAGCGATGACCTTCATCTTCCATGATATAAACCATGTCGATGTTGAAACATATATTAATAATATTTTGGTCAAATCTAAGCATAGGGAGATCATATACCTAACCTACATAAGGTGTTCACACGATGTCGTGAGTATAACTTAAAGATGAACCCAGCTAAATACGATTTTGGATTAACATCAGGAAAGTTTCTGGGGTTTCAAGTCATTGATAAAGGTATCGAGGTGGACCAAGAAAAGGCGCAAGCGGTGCTCACTATGAAACCACTTACAACCAAAGCGGAGTTAGAAAAAATGATTGGGAAGATCTCTTACATTCGGAGGTTCATCCTGGGCCTCGCTCAATATACACAACATTTCTTCCCACTGCTAAAGAAAGACGCTACCTTTATATGGGGTAAAAGTCAAGAGGAAGCATTAGACAATATCAAGCAATGCCTGGCACATCCGTATGTATTGAGACCACCAATCAAGGGGAAGCCGCTTCATCTATATCATGCCAATACAAGTACAACTACAAGTGATTTACTTGCCCAAGAGATGGGTGACACCAATGTAGTCCATACCGGATTTCAGTTTGTACCGGTCGAGAGCGATACACTGGTACGTCGGTATACCGGGGAAATTTTGGTTTCAAATATCGGCGAAATATTGGTCCATATATTTTATACCTATAATTTTATGAAAAAATACTAGTTCACATTTTATAACTATAAATATATTTTAACACGTTATAACAAACGTTTTTTCACAAAGTTTAGAAAGAAAAACTAGTACTCATCCAAAATATATAAATCCATAGATTCCATACAAAGTTCAAACTGGAAACACAAGAGAAACATAAACAACTTCAAGTTCATCATCTAAAGTGCTAATTAAACAAGGATATTACAATTCTAATCAAGATCATTAGATTAATTATAGATATTATCATATTCATATACAATTCTAAAATACCATAAAATAATATGAGTAACAATTGAAAAACCCTAAAAAAAGGATATATTTTTATTTATTTATTTATTTATTTTGATTTTTTTTATAAACAAAAAAAATAATCGGCCGTACCGGTCCATACCGACCGATTTTTTCGGTCAAATACTGTTCACCAGTATACCGGATTTTGTCTCGCTTGTACTCCGAAACCGGTAAAACCGGCGGTATACCGGCCGTACCGGCCGGAATGGACTCCATTGGGTGACACACATCTGATACCTATCTACTATGTAAGCAAGACTCTCAAAGATGCAAAACTTCGTTATTCTCCGGTGGAAAAGGCTTGTCTCCCATTGATAATGGCGGCGCAGAAGTTATGACATTACCTACTATTTCATCAGACGTACGTCATAGCGCAGCAAATCTTGTAGTGTACCTGACGACGAAAACCAATACAAAATGGCAGGATGGGGAAATGGGCTTTGCAAATATTAGAATTATCATTAATTCCACTTCGTCCGAATGAAGTAAGAGGACAAGCAATTGTAGATCCACTAGCTGCTTTTCCAGGGTCGGATACTACAAAGATCGATACAAAATTACATGGAGAGATAACTATTGCACAAGATGACGTTCCTTGGCAGATGTACTTTAATGGGTCGTTGCATGGAGACCAAGGTGGAGCTGGTGTTGTTCTCATCAATCCTCAAGGGGAGAGTACCTCATACTCATTTAAGCTAGACTTCCCATGTACTAATAATACGGCAGAGTACGAAAACGTCCTCATTGGTTTAACCATCGCTAATGAGCTCTATGTTAAGCATTTAGAGGTCGTACGAGATTCACGATTGCTGGTCAATCAGATGGATGTAGAATTCCAAGTGAAAGAACCAACCTTAGCGGTGTACATGGATCGAGCTCAACGATTAATTAAGCATTTCAGACAGGTGGTCATACAACACAAAAATTGTGTATCCAATAGACATCCTGATGCCTTGGCTATATTGGCATCTAGTCACCAGCTAGCAAATAGTGATACCGAAACGGTGACAGTATTATGAAGAACCACACCATCAACATGGGTCGAAAGTCTCATCTTCGAGAAAGAAAATGATTGGCGCAGACCAATCATCTCGGACCTTAACTGTCGCCTGGAAGAGCGTCAGCTGCCATGGAAGTTGCTGAAAGCATATACACTTATCAATGGGACTTTGTACTTCATAACACTAGGAGGAGTATTGAGTGGGTGTCTTAGTCAAGAGGAAACACGAGACAAGCTGCAAGAGATACACAACCTCACTTGTGGACACAACTCGTCGATTGCATTTCACAAACGAATTCAAAAAATTGGATATTATTGGACAAATATGATCATCCATGCAACAACGCTACAAGATAAGTGTGTTCAATATCAGAAGGCATCTCAACTAGCAGAAATCCATGCGGTTAAGGACATCGAAGACGATTGGCGTACTCCATATATGTAATTCCTGACACGGGGGGAGTTACCAGATGACAAGGAGTTGGCTTGAAAAGTAAAAAAGAAGTCAGAAAGGTTCTTTGTCGTCGAAGGAAAACTATTCTGAAGAAGTTTTGGTCAACACCCACTCAAGTGCCTGGGTACCACCGAAGCAACCATAGTGATGGAAATAACTCATGATGGGGAACATAAAGGAAAATCCAAATTGTTCACTCAATTGCATGATGCAGGCTATTACTGGCCAATGATGGAACAAGACACGGTTATGTATGTCCAAAATGTGAACAATTCCAACTGCATGGGAATATCATACATGCACCACACACAATCCTACATAATATCGTCATGCCATGTCACTTTCACATATGGGGTCTTGACATCATCGGACCAATCACACCCAAGTCCGCGAAACAGCATGAATACATTGTTACCGCGACCGAGCACTTCACCAAGTGGGTTGAGGCTATACCCTTGAAAAGCACCACAGGAAGTACAATTGCCAACTTCATCAAAGAATACATCATCAGCCGCTTCGTCATACCCATGTATATCATCTCTGACAACGGCACCCCTTTTGTGAATAATAATATAAAAGACTTGCTTAGTGCTTTTTATATCAAACGTATGACATCCACGCCCTACTACCCACAAGGAAACGGGCAGGATGAAGTGACTAATAAAACATTGTTACAAATTTTGAGTCGTAACCTGTACGACAAAAAACGGTTTTGGTATGAGGAGCTACCAATGACGTTATGGGCATACAAGATTGCTAAGAGAAGCTCGAAGGGTACATCTCCTTACAACTTGGTCTATGGGACTAATACGATCATACCAGCAGAAGTGGTGGTAGCCTAAGCAAGGGTGCTTGCATCGAGTGGACTAGCGATTGATGATAAACGAAGACTCTTAACTCTAGACTGCATTGATGAAAAGATGGAGAAAGCGGCTCGACACGCAGAAAAATATAGAGATCGATTGTCTAGATCATATAACAAGCGGGTTAAGCCAAGGAAGTTTGAGGTAGGATACGTAGTGTTAGCTATTGCACCTCATGTGCCAAGGAATGCAAGTGTGGACAAGTTTGCTCATAATTGGGAAGGACCATTTCGTATCCGTGAAACAGCAGAAAGCGGTTACTACAAGCTAGAGCGAATAGATGGAAGCCTCATAGAGGGAAAACCCACTGATAAGGTCAGTGGAATGTGGATAAAAACTTTTTACATGTAATGGCACTTATCTATGAATAAAGCGATTCTTTGGTACAATATCATCTTGTGTTACTTTTATTTTCTCTAGGATGAGCACATGCACCCTCATATGGGTATAGCATAATGAACTCTAAGATGAATGGATATTAGTCAAAGGGATTCCTGCCGATGAGGGGGAGGGATTCCGAGATGATACTCTCTACGATGAGTAAAATACTCTCAGATGGGTAATCCGTATAACAAGCTCTATAAGGAGCGAACGTCTCCTACGAATAGGATGACAACAAACGTAAAAAACCTATCCATACCAACAAGTGTATCATACAATGATAATATACCCCAATACGACGAACAGATTGTTCATATCAACACTAAAACATGTGTATACAAAAAAAATAAAAATGAAATGACAACAACAATAAAGTAACAATTTTGAAAGATAATTTTATAAGAACCTTCGAAGTTGACTAAATACAAGATGGCTCCTCGACGAAGAGCTTACAAAAATTTGATCATAACAACATGATAAACAGATCATGCAATATCAAGGAAAACGAGCTCTACATGTCGAGCGGTAATCTGCTCCTCAATAAAATCGACAGCCTCCAAGGCACCAGTCACATGCTTCATTGCTTTGGCTAACATTCAAAGTCGAATGAATATGATGTGGTTTTGTACAGTGGTAAATGAAGTATCGTTCACTCGGACTTGTAAAGACTCGATTTTAGATTTAATTCCTAATATTAAGAAATATATACAAAAGATGATAACAATATTAAGGATAACTGAGACATAGGATTTCACCTTTTTTCATATTCATGTAGTTCAAATATTAATTCTAGACAATTATAGCTCAAATAATAGAAGTGTTGACTCTGATTCTTTCCAAAAAGTAAATTCCTAAAATATTAGATGTAAATCATAAGCATGGCGCATCAAGAGTACTTTAGATTCAGCATACATCATCAAACAAAATCACACCTAATTAGTAAAAATCATAATTCAATTTAAATTAATGAAAAAGTCATAAAAGAATTAAATATAGTTACCAAACAATTGTGAAAAATAGCTTCCTCCATTGTCCCAGTGATGGGGTTTATCTCATGATGCTCAAAACACACTCAAAAGATAAATACATGGATCAAAAGTGCTTTGAAAAGAAGAAATAAAACTGACACAATGAATTAAGATAGATATAATTGTTACAGAGAAGAAAAAAATCATTGTTTCTATCTGTTACAAAAGAGATAAATATAAAAGAATAGACAACGGATTTTTTTCAGCTACAGCTACTGTTTCTTCAACCTTTTAGTAATAGTTTCTTCATCTTCTTCACACCACTAGAAATTTTGCAGAGAATTTTTTTTACTTTTATGCCGAAGCCAACCCCCTCAAAACTCTTCCTAGCTTTTCTTATTTATAGTACAACACTCACCCATTCCAAAATCTCCTAAACTCTTCTCTTGTTTAATGATTTGATCTCCGCAGTAAAGAAAGAATATCTCGGGCTGATTTTTCTTCCCATCTTGATTCAGTTTGTTTCCTTTAAAACTCTCGGTGTTTACTTCTCTATCAAACTCTTCCTTTTTCGATAATGATATGCTCGGGGATATTTTTCTTATCTTTAAACCAAATCTGCCAGATTATCTTCTTCTTTTTTTACTAAGGCGTCAAACTATTTTTTCTATAGCCAATTATTCACGAGATTTTTGGTTTGAAAAACGTGTACAACTCTTCTATTTATAAGGAAATAATATTTTGTTGTCTTAAAACCTATAAATTCTCTCCACATCACGTTACCACTTCGGACAGAAGAAAGTTGAGAATTCCCGACAAATTGTTGATTTGAATTTAAAGGAGTGGGTGCCCTTATCGTAAATATGGGTACCTTTAACCAAAGTCTTGGGATGCCTTTATCAATTTCCTAGTTGCCTTTATAAGTTTTTGAGACAATTTTTCCACGATTATTTATTCTTCCAAAAATACCTACAAACACAATAAAATGACAATATTAATACAAAAATAAGCATCAACAATATATATTATCGGGATTAATAAAGACACAAATGTGCGTCTATCAAATACCCCCAAACTTATATTTTGTTAGTCCCCGAGCAAATCTAATCTAAGAATAACAATCCTAATTACTTTCATAGGAATCGCGGTTGCACCTTGCGTGTGCAACAAGCCTTTAAACCCCTAGGTCTCCCTAGTGCACGAGTTTTGTCTCGTGAGGGTTTACAAGAGATATATCCACAAAACCTTTTACTCCTAACTCTAGCTACCTGTGAATGATTGAGGGTAGACACTAAATAAGCTATTTAGTTTGCTACAAAATTCTTTGGCTATGAGAGGAATTACCCTTTTTTGAATCCAATTGTTGTACACGAGTTTACACTCAAGCTTACTAAAATTCATATATAAGAAAACAAAGCACTACTCAGAAAGTCGTACAATGAACCACGATACTCGGAATCTAACAAACCACAATCACATGAATAGATTAAGAAGATGGATATGGAGATAGAAGTGTGTGCATGTTGACTAAGGTGAACGGTGTTTCCCAGAATATCTGTATGAACATCATGCCAAGAAGAACCCTAATGGATTGAGATACGCACCTACTGGTCTGAATCCTAGTTTTAGTATCAACTTAGTTGGTGTATACAAGGGCCCCAGCGGTCGATTTATTGAATATGTACAATTATTTTATTATTTTATTTATTTATTTATTGCTTTATTTTATTATATTTTTCGATAACATGATTATATCTTTTGAATCTAAGCGTATGCTCCTTGTCAGCAGATTACATGATAGTTCCCATGGACCCTGCATTCCACGCTTGCTTAAGCGACGGAGACATGGAGAACACACACATATTGGTACCAAGTGTCAATATTTTTTTAAATTATTGGTCAAGTGGGGGCTTGATCTCAATCCTTCTAATTCATCCTAGCGGCAACAACGCTGATACTAGTGCCCACCAAATCACTCAGAGAAACACAAAAGGTTACAAAAAAAATAAAAACAGAACGTGACGTAGTGACGACTCCGAGATATGGTGACGACTATCATGTTATTTCCAACACCTGATCTTTGTCCTTTTATGAATAGATTATTTAGCTGGGCACACTAATTCCTATAGACAAGAATTTTGTTTCCATCTACCTAGAAGTTAGTGTCATCTGGAATTGTTCACAAGTTTCTAAATTTTGGAGTTTTTGGTACAACTAATTTTTAAAAAAATTCTCCCTTACCTCCAAACTTAAATTGAACATAGTCCTCGATGTTCTAAAGATAAATGAATGAAAGCATTAACAAAGAGAAAATACAGAACAAAGTAAAAGAGATAAGGAAAGATATTACCAGCACCGTGTACCAAAAGTATATGGGTTGCCTCCCATAGAGCGCTAGGTTTAAAGTCTTCAGCCAGACCAAGAAAGGATTAGTTACAATTTACGAATCATATAACAATAATTGAAATAATTGTGGATCCTTAAATTCAATCGAGTTTGACTCACAAAGTTGACCACAATGAAGTATATGAAAGTAGTGTCAATCTTAAGAAAATATGTCGATTCAGATTTCCTAAAATCATTAGGCTTAGCTCCAATATTCAATATCTGAGACATTTGGAATTTATATGTTCCCGCATTTGGTAAATAAAATTTTGGTGGGACAACAAAGTCAATTATGGTATTATCACCTGGTTAGACCACATCAACCATATGATGGGTTTCTGACGACTGAATTTCATTCTGGACAAATCAGGTTCTGGAAAACATGTATAAAGATAATTTCTTAAGATGGTAGAGGCGCAAACGTCAAGTCCCAATGAGGGATCTTTGTAAGATTCAAATTTAAAGCGCATGGAGATGATAATCACCCCCAAACTTAGAATTTTTCAGTGTCCTTGGATAGACTAGCCACAATTTCCCTAATTTCTAGATCGTCAGATTCCTGAAAATGGTCAATTGCTTCTTCTAAGTTATAATTAGGTGGTGCATCCTCACTCATATTTAAAATCTCTACGAGTCTATCATCTTTGTCAGGGACTATGGTCTTTGAATCGTTGGACTTTAAAACACTAGTCTCAGAATAAACTCGTTCCTCTAAACCATCATCCTCTTCATAATAACAAGGAAATATTTCATCGTTTATAACAATGGTATCTCTAGTTAAATCCTTTTCCTCTTGAATAGGCAAATAATCATCAGCATTATTGATATTGGAACTAGAAACACCATTATATTATCGTGAAGCTCAACTGTTGTAAAACTTTCCCCATCATTATGACTACAGATTTTAATTTCCTCATCAACAGTATCCTCATCATCATAATAATATGAAGATGATTGAACCTCATCTAAATATGCAGTGTCTTCTATTCTAACCTCGTCCTCTAAATTAGGCAAATATTCATCATTATTATCAAGGCTAAAATTGGAAACACTATTTTGGCAATTAAGATTATTTCGAACAATTATCATCGTTGCACTGTACTCCTTTGTAAATAATTCAAACCTATTTGTCGACTCCGTTAACTGCTTGGGGGCATCTTCTAGAGGAATAATGGGTTCATAAGGATTACTAGGTCCCAACCGCTCGAGGGATTCTTCTAGAGGAGAATTACTCATTGCTGCAATTTGTTTTTTCATTTCTAACTCAAACCTATTTGTATTCTCAATCAACTGCTTGAGGGCCTCTTCTAGAGAAATACAAGGGTCATGAATAGTACCATGACTCAGTTATTTTATTAAATCCTTTAAAGACGAAGAACTCGAATTTTGCTCGTTTTCCCGTTCATATGACTGGTACGCGTACGAATAGTAACTAGGATCACCATGATATGAACTATAACCTTCAGAAGGTTGGTAGTGGTCCCAATTGCTATCCACAGAGTGGTCATAGTACGAGTAATATCCAGTTTGAAAATCAATCGAATATTCACTGTATTGGCTATCGTAATACCAGTTCGACATTTTTTTAGTGCACGTGCAAATGCAGGTTTGACTAAATAGGTAAGCTCAGGTTACCTTATCAAAATATACCTACAGTCAAAGACTGGTCAAAGGTACGAGGGTAAGGCTTGTAGAATTTCAGCTGGTAACTCCCATAAGGCCCACGACACGGGATCATCTTACTTCTCCACGGGTTTTCCTAAACTCGGTAGTCTGATAAATGCAATTGGTGTGTGCATGGTGTTTTTTTTATATATATATAGAAATTAAAATAAAAGCTAAAAGAAATATATAGAAATAAATAAATAAAAATTATTGGAAAATCTAAAAAGAAAAATTGAGGTGTGCTACTTACCTTTTTTGGTAGGCAATTTCCACAATAAATTGCAAAACTTTACATGCACAACAAAGCTAAGATAAATACCCAAGTAAAATCTAACAAAAAAAAAAACCTAAACTAATTAAAAACTAAACCTAAAAACAAAAATCTAAAACCTTAAACCTAAAAATAAGTCCACGTCGACGCCGCCAAAAATTGATGCGGTTTTGTGCATAGGTAAATAAAGTATCATTCGCTCGGAATTTTGAAAACTCGATTTTAAATTTAATTCCTAATACAAGAAAATATATACAAATATGATAACAATATTAAGGATAACTGAGACATAGGATTTCACCATTTTTCATATTCATGTGGTTCAAATATTAATTCTAGACAATTATAGATCAAATAATAGAAGTGTTGACTTTGATTCTTTTCCAAAAGTAGATTCTTAAAACATTAGATGTAAATCATAAGCACAACGCATCAAAAGTACTTTAGACTAAGTATACACCATCAAACAAAATCACACTTAATTAGTAAAAATCATAATTCAAATTAAATTAATGCAAAAGTCATAAAAGAATTAAATATAGTTACCAAACAATTGTGAAAAATAGTTTCCAACATTGTCCCAGTGATGGGGTTTATCTCATGGTGCTCAAAACACACTCAAAAGATAAATACATGGCTCAAAAGTGTTTTGAAAAGAAGAAATAAAACTGACACAATGAATTAAGATAGATATAATTATTACAGAGAAGAAAAAAATCATTGTTTCTATCTGTTACAAAAGAGATAAATATAAAAGAATAGACAACGGATTTTTTTCAGCTACAGCTACTGTTTCTTCAACCTTTTAGTAATAGTTTCTTCATCTTCTTCACACTACCAGAAATTTTGCAGAGAATTTTTTTAGCTTTTTGGACAAAGCCAACCCCCCCTCAAAACTCTTCATAGCTTCTCTTATTTATAGTACAACACTCACCCATTCTAGAATCTCCTAAACTCTTCTCTTGTTTAATGATTTGATCTCCGCAGTAAAGAAAGAATATCTCGGGCTGATTTTTCTTCCCATTTTGATTCATTTTGTTTCCTTTAAAACTCTCGGTGTTTACTTCTCTATCAAACTCTTCCTTTTTCGATAATGATATGCTCGGGAATATTTTTCTTATCTTTAAACCAAATCTGCCAGATTATCTTCTTCCTTTTTACTAACGCGTCAAACTATTTTTGCTATAGACAATTATTCACGGGATTTTTGGTTTGAAAAACGTGTACAACTCTTCTATTAATAAGGAAAGAACATTTTGTTGTCTTAAAACCGATAAATTCTTTCCAAATCACGTTACTAGGGGTGCACATGGTACAGTTCGGTTCGGTTTTTGATCCAGCCATAACCGAAACCGGTAGTCTCGGTTTTTCGGTTTTGAAAACTGAGTATTACCATTAAGCATTTCGGTTCAGTTCGGTTTTGAAACGGTTCAGTTTCGGTTTTAACCGGTTCTGTTTCGGTCTTAACCGATTATTTTCAGATTTAACAAAATTTAATAAAAAGTTGTTGAAAAAGTTAACACCAATAGTCTGACCGAAAATACACAAAATGATTGAAGTAAAAGCCTACATCAAAAGATATACTATCAAGAATTTGAACAACAAAAAAAAAATACCCGTCCAAAATGCTTATATAAACTCAATTTGACAACTATATGAGCCTCTTGGAAGTGTTTGAAGCTCCTCCATACAACACTTCTACAATGCTAGGTTTATAACGTACAAGGACTAACTGCATTTTATTTCCTTTCTTTTCCGTCTCTTTTCATACTATATCTAACCCAAAGTTGAAGTTCCAAGAATATTAACTAATCCCAAGCTATCAAAGAAACAACTAAAACCAGTAAAGCAGTTCATACACATGCTCTTTTAGCAATTCAAAAATTATTTAAGAAAATTATACTAGCACGTAAATAAAGAGCAAATAGATAAAACCAAATCGGAATGATACATGTCTAGGAAACTGCATGTGGTGTACTACTAGTCTTAAACGATTAACCCACTGAATTTTAAACTAATAATGACTGAAGAAAAAGTCCAAAACACTGAATTCCATGAAATTTAACTCCCAAATGCTGGTTTTCATGGCACCAAAGATATGAGTTGTCAAACATAGATTAAATGACAAGCCCCATTATTGAACTTATAAGTCAATATCATGATTCATTTATATGCACGATAAGGATAAGGATATAGATTTGGTATTTAAAGTTTTAAACTATACTGGGAATAAGCCTATCATCTTAATACCTGATATCCAACTTCCAGTCAGAAGAGCTTAACCATTTATGCTATAAAACTAAATTGACAGTAAATCTTTATTTTATTTTTATGTAACATGGGATGGTTAAGAATCTGATAGCTATGAACCCTCAAAATTAATTAACAAGCAACTGTAAAGATCAACAAAGTACAGACCGAAACTTCTCAAAGATTTGAAACAAATAGTAACCAAAACAGAAACATGAACCAAACAGAGAACAATAGAAGAATGCAGTGACAACAAAAATGTAAAAGTTCAATCTCTAACAAAAATCTAACATATAACTTATAAAATGAAAGATCAAGGTAGAGGTAAGCAATAAAACAACATGCCACATAAAATGAAAGATCAAGGCAGAATTCAGGTTAGTGAATTCACAACCTCGGATGAACTGACAAGATCGATAACTCTCTTGCGCACACGGAGTTCAAAACGATCCCATGTGTTAGTACTGGAAAAATAACCATAAGAATATTAATCAAAGTGTATAATTATTTGGTAAAACAACTATATCAAAGAACAATGCAAGCATACACAGTTGAGATAAAGTATAAAAACTGTAAACTTAAGCAACCTGCCAAATCTGTGTCATAAATACTCATGTACTTTAATTTTGTGTGAAATCATGTCTACATCAGATATGAAAAATGAAAGTGTGTTGACACCAGTTCACTATGGGTAAACCAAGAAAAAAAAATCAATGTCAGGTCCTTGAACAAGTTTCATTAACAACCACCTTTACAATGTAATGCAACTGTTGCTGAAAGATGTCAGACTACAGAACAATTAACTCAATATATAGATTCTTTGGCTTTTTATGTACTTAACATCTTACTTATAGGTACCCAATTCTTATATGCCTGCAAAAAATAAAAAATAACCTTTACCCAGTTTATTTTAGTAACTAAATTAAACTAACTAGCCCTAATTTTTAAAGATCCCCAATTGTTTTTAATTTTAAAAAACTCTAATTTTCACATTTATAACATTCTAACACAATTGAAATCATAATCAAAGAAAATTAGGGATATAATATGATATGCCTTACCTTCTAGGTGATTGTTTGCAGAAGAACTTAGAACTTTATCTTAGGACTACATCCTTTAAAATGCTCTCACATCCGTACTTGTAAGAAAACAATTGGAACAAAACTCTCCACAACGAAATTTTCATCGTTATCCCATCGGAGGTTACCAACTAAGACGTCTAGGTGATGGTACAATCCCCCGAGAAACATGGGAGCCAAAGGAAAGTCACACCCCAAGACATCAAGACAGCAATGTTCAAAATTTCATCCTTATGAGCGTATTTTTTAGGGTATTCAAATAAGTCGTGGCTAAGCAATAAGCTAAGAAGGCAGCAAACTTAGTGCGATCATCAACGACACGTAGATCAGCATGGATGTTAGGTTCTCGATACTTACCTTCAAAGCGTGGTGCTAACCATAGTTGAATCCAAGCTGGGAAGCCAGCACGCCTGTCTGTATTGTGTTGAGGTCGGCTAGAGGAAGTCTCAGGGTCCTGTGTAACTATGGAGGAAGCCTTTTCACTAGACGGGAGTGAATTAAAGTATCTTCGGGCAACTTTCAAGATACCCAGCAGGTCTCGGTCGTTGTCGTTCAGTGCCAAATCGTCAACAGTTTGCTAAAAGGAAAGAAAACCATGGATGGGAAGTCGTAGCAAAGACGCCACGTCTTCTAGAGTAGGAGTTGCCTCCCCCCAGGGAAACAAAAACGTATGAACTTCGGGAAACCACCTTAAGACTAAGCGGACGAGCTCAGAAGAAGAACGGGTAATATGTCGAAATAAAGACACCTCCATGGCATCAGAAATACCAAGGCCTTGACAAGTGAGCAAAGGGATGGATTAGCGAGGATGCGTTTAACCCATGTTGGCCATAAGACAGAAGGACGACCAGTAGCAATGAAGGATACGTCGGGTAGGACGTGATCACCTCGATAAATGGTGAAATAAGAGCACATATTCAGGTTTAATGTAGGAGGCACAAGATTTTCGTATCCAAGTAACCATCTAGAATTATGAATGAAGAGATGATCACGATCATCAAACTGAGAAAGAGATTGAAAGAAAGGAATCTTTAAAAAGGATATGTGATCGTTTTAGAAAAGTGGTAAAAATAGTTTGTTCGCTGGGACTTGTGAAAATTCGTTTTAGACCTAATTTTGATTTAAACTAGAAAATAAGCAAAATATTTTAATAATATTGGGAAGAAATGGAACTCATGATTCCACCAAAATCACTTCTGAATGATTTCTACAATGATTCTTTAACAATTATAGATCTTTTATTGACTCCGTTCTTTGCCAAAAGTAGATTTCTAAAACATTAATTGTAAATCACAAGCATGGTGCATCAAAATCTCTTAAGTCCCAGCATACACCATCAAACAAAATAACAACTAATTAAGAAAAATTATAAATCAATTAAAAATCAATGCAAAAGTCATTAAGAATCAAAAATAGTTACCATTCGTTCATGAAATATGGCTTCCTCCATTGTCCCAGTGGTGGGGTTAAGCTAGACATGGCTTTCTTAAAAGTCATTAAAAATTGATTAAGAAAACAATAATTTCTATCTGGTGAGAAGTTCTGTAGAAAATTGTATCTAGGCTCCCCTTTATATAGGCTTTGGTAACCTCATCTTGATCCTTATTCAATTAGGAAACCTAATCTCATTAAAATCTTCCACCTCCTTTTGATCCTTATCCAATTAGGAGACTTAATCTCCTCAAAAACCAACAAAACCCCTAATTTTCACGTCAAAGGCGAGCCCAAAACGCTTCTCTTATTTCTCTTTCCGTGCAGGCCCAATAAGGCCCAACAGATAACAAATCCAAGTTGGTTTCACGGTTTTGCTCATAACTTCTTCATACGAACTCGGAATGACCTCATTCTTTTTGCGTTGGCTTCGCCTTTTAATTATCTACAAGATGGTGGAATAGACTGAGTTTATGTATAAAAGGTGGATATTTGTTGATATTCTTCATAGAAATCCTGGAATAGACTGAGTTACTTTGGGTCTTTAGAAATTCTTCTTTGTAGAGCTCAATTTCACTTCTTTCAGAGATGTAACCTAATAAAACACATAAACTACAAAAGTAATAATAACACAGTAATTCACACAAAATATATCAAATAAGTATAAGGAAATGATACTTAAAATATAAAAATTATGCACTTATCATTATGGTTATTGCCATAACTCTTCTAATGTTTGGCACGAAGTAAAGCTAGGGACTTGCCACCATTTCCAGTACCTACCACGCCGTAGGGGTCATCATAATTTTGCTGAGGAGTAAGTGAAATGAGGTCTTTGTTGTCTTGGTCGTCTATGTCGGAGTAGTCCTCTTCGTAGGAACCCATGGTAAAAATGAGAAGGGAGTGAGAGTTAAAAGGAAAAAATGATAGAATAGAAATAAAAGGGAGAAAATAAAAATTTTATACTGTTGGAATGAAACGAGAAAGGATTATAAATGGATTATATATCAGAATAAGAAATAGAACACAATGTGAAAAGACGCTTGAAGTGAGGCACAATAACGAGACGGTGCAGATACTCGGGGACTTCTGCAGTGCCCGGGGACTTAGAATTCTGGGTTATATGACTTTCGGATAGCCTGGCGCCTAACCAAACATCCAGGGGACTTAATGTAGATACCCCAAAATTAATAGAAGGGTAAAACAAGGATTTACTATGAAAAATATTAATGCGCATAGGAGATGAACGACGAAGAGGGAGAAGTGATGAATGATGGTGTGTATGGGAGGAGCGTCTGCATGAAGGGATGCTTCACGCGTAAAAGAATAAGAAGGAGAAAATAGAAAGAAGAAGAGAGAGGACAGAAGGGAGAAGATAAGAGAGTAAAGAAAAGAGTGAGGAGGAGTTTCCATAGGGGCTTCACGCGGAAGGAGAAGGAAAAAGAAAAAAAAAAGTAAGAAGAAGAAGGAGGAAAGAAAAAGAAAAAGTGAGATGAAAGAAAAAGAAGAAGGAAAAAAGATAAGGAGGGGTCCGCGTGAAGAGGTGCTTCACGCGGACGGAGAGAGAATGAGGAGAACTGGAAAGGAGGAAAAGAAGGAGAAAAAGGGGAAGGAGAGAGAAAGCGGAAGTAGGATGGGTTGTAGCGTTATCAACCCTTGATCACGAGGAGAGTAGAAAAATATCAAGTAAGTGATTATGTTGAAAATCGTACCGTACAATGGTCAAGACATGACACCAACCCAGGACAAGACAAGTTATGAGAAGAAGAAGAATACATGTCAGTAGGGTGGACCCCAGATAAGGCTTCCCAGTATCTGGAAAGTGAGTGCCGGAGAAAGGGAAATGTCATCAAGGACACGTGTACGGGCTTGATTTATAGAAATGACGAAAAATCCAAGATCATCCGCGTGTACGATGTCAGGGAATTTAAGGATACTATAAATACTCATTCAGAGAGACTGAGAGTGGAAGCCTTTTTCTGTATAATTTTAACAGTGTACTTTTTTCTGGATCAGAGTAGTACTCTTTCCATATTTGTATTACCTTGGGGTACCTCTTTTGGAATTAATATTATTTTCACTGTGAGAGCAAGAGAAATTAGGGTTTAATTGGTTGTGTACCAAGGTTTTGGTTTTATGGGTTTGTTCTAGATTAATGAAGAAGAATTTAAGAACAAGGTAATTGCAGAGATTGAAGAAGTGTTAAATTGAAATGGGTTTGACTTAGATTATGTCGTTGTTGAAGAATTTGTGAAGAAAAGCTTGAACTGGAGTAGGGTTTATGGAAGAGATGGTTGAGCTGAGTTTTGGCTATTTATAATGGTTCAAAAGTGAACTCATGGAGATGGGTTGGTTGAGTTTATGATGAATCGATTGATGTGAATGTATGAACTTCAGGAGAAGGGGTGAGAACTAGACGTGGTTGTGGTTTGAGTGGATGTTATTTGTGATATGGAGAAAGAACAAAATGAAGGATGATACTGCTTCTTCAATCTTTGAAACAAAGTTGAAGAATAGATGAATGTTAGGATTGAACATTATAGTGAAGGAGCTCTAAATGGCCTGAATAATAGCCAGAAATCATCCAGTTATAGGGGAAACTCTAGTGAAATCGGTTCCTGGCGAGTTGACTCAATGAGTCAGATGAACCTATCCAACTCAGATGACTAAGACCTACTCAGACCGAACCATACCTAGCTGACTCTGATTCAACCCTGACCAGTTCTCTGACTAAGACTGTGACCCAACTTTGACCGGTGACTGGATTGACTTTTCTGGTTACCTGAACTGTTTTCTAGTGACTTTTCTGGCTGATTTCCGGTCAATTTTCTAGACTTCCGGCGACCAATTTTCGACAGAAACTTTAGTGGGTTATTTTTCATATATGGGCTTGGTGGACTACTTAGATTTGGACTTTTGAAAAGTTTGACCTAATTTATGAAAGTGTATCTTTTGGAGAGCTATAAAAGGAGAATATCTACAACAAGAGAGGGTCTATTCTACATACTTTTTACATATTATTTTTGGGAGCAAGGAGCAAGAGCCGTCATTATTTTTCACGCATCTAAGAGTTGCAATATTTTATCTTCTTCTTTACTCTAATATGTGTATGAACTCCATAGCTATGAGTAGCTAAATTTATTATTATTGGTTAAGGATTTAAGTTGATTTATCAAACATGGTATTTGATTAATATATTAGTTTTGCCTCAATATTTTTCGTTTGTGATTCATTGTTTATGACTTTTGTATGATTTGAACACTTCGTTGGTTGAGTCCGGAATCAATTTAACTTGTTTTTATCTCTAAAACTAAATTAGGGTTTTCAATACAAAAAAGTCGACGAATTTTGATTTCAAGTAGTATAAGTGTGATTGTTGCTTGTAGTGATATATCCTAGCAATCGCATATGAATCATAACCTTTGTTAAGTTGAATTAGGGAGTTTTCTACGTTCAATTATATGATTAACCTTATTTCACAAAACGTAATGCTCTTGGGGAATTAAACTTGATTAGTGCTTTTTACATGTTGGGTTATTTTTTAGGTAAAATTCATACTCTCAACTTTTTAATGTGTTTGTGATGATTTTCGGAGATAAACGGGATATTCTTGCGATCAAGGTATTCTAAGGTTTTTGACAATGACCAATTAAATACCAATTCTAATTATTGATACAAATACATGTTTGTGAATGATACAATCCCTTAACCAATATATTCTCAACTCTTGATTACTTTCAACTATTTACTTTGTTTAATTTAGTTTTCATTACTTTCATAAATTCTGAAAAATCTCCCCTTTTACTTAAGAAATTAAAATCGAATAACAACAATAGCCTCCCATGGAAGGAACACTTACTTACTCTAGCTTCGTAATAAATCTTTTATAAGTGAGAAAGTGAATATAATTTTGACGTGGTACGACACAAATCACAAAGTGAATGGAGAAGAGGGATTATGGTTTAGGGTTAGAAATTGGGTTTATGTATGATGTAGTTGGACGGATAGGATATAATGTAATCAACGCTAGGTGATGGGGTTTGTTGGAATAAGACCAATGGAAAGTAAGCAGATGGCTAACTTTTTTGTACTCATAGAAACATGGCATTACATATGGCTAGCCATTTCTGGAATGCAACAAAAGACTAGTGTTGGGCATAAAAACTAAAAATATTTGTCGGACTTATTCCGTTATTTAGTAATTCATCATTAAATTATGGACCTAGTAGAATACCACGGTTGAGAATGACGGTTTTTTACGTTAAATGATGGGACCAACTATTTTCTTGTTATATGACGGAATTTTTGTGTAAAACTTTATTCACGTAATTAACCTGGCATTTAAAAGCGTTATCGATAGCCCTTTCTGGACTAGTGCATCCTTATTCTCTTTCTTCAGGTACTTATCATCCCTCTTATGAGCCAAGTAGTCTTGTTCGAGCTCTCATCAACATCCTTAACATAAACTTCTATCATCAAAATCCCAACAATATACTTACGATACGCAGTGCTCAAATTATACACAAGCCTACTTCTATTTTTCTTTTCATTATATACCAATTGGGGTACAAACATTGATAATCTTGAGTATTCAATCTCATACTTCATAACCAAAGTAGTTAATATCGTGTATCGGTATTGTACCGGCAAGGTGCGATACACCTAGAAAAATGATTATATCGGATTTTATCGGCGATACACAATTAACTTTGTAATTTTATAATTTATAGGTAGATGTGCATTATGTTACTCAAAATTTTAATAGAAGGAATTTATAATATAAAAACATCAATATAACTAGTTTCACTTGATAACCTAACATCCTGAAACACAGAACTTGTATGGAAAGAAAAATTAAAAAAAAAAGACAAAAAAAACATTGTTAGTAAATAATTTTGTATCCTTATCGATATTATCGGCCGATACTGCGACCGATATATCGGTCCGAGACGACCGATACGGCCGATATTATCGGAATATTCATGTATCATCGATATTTTGAGTATCGTCTGGGTTAGAGGTCGATACACGATAAATTCGATATTATCTGCCGATACGATCGATATTAACTACATTTTTCATAACAGATATGATACGTTGCTTAAATGAAAGAAACTCCCTCTTCTTAGCATTTCGAACTCAGAGGGAAATAGTTATCGGCGAACATGTGAATGAAGTTTGTCCATATCATGGAGTTTTAATCTAAACCACCAAATATGAATTCCACCAAGTATGAGCATTTCCAATCAACTGAAAAGTAGTTTGTTTAAATACTTTGTGCAAGAAGGTGTTATTGCTCTAAAAATCTTGACCATCTCATCCATCCATTCATGGGCTACCGTTGGGTGATCAAACTTTCCAAAAAATTCCTTCGGATTCAACTTCTTAAATTAAAATTAAACTTTCCTTTACCTATCTTCTCACTTTCAGTGATAGGTCGCTTCAGTTGCCCCACTTGATTATTTATTTTCCCAACATGTTGATTCATAACAAGGGCGACTGTTTTAGATATTGGTTGTGTTAACTGTCCCATACTCACATTCACAGTCTGACTTCCTAAATTTGGTCCATCTCCATGATAAGTGTATATTTTACATATTTAGAGTGTCAATTTCATGCTAGTATTTGCTAGATTTCTTATGAACTATTGTATATTATGTTTGTTTATGTTTATTTATCTTTTAGTAGGTGAAATCATCCAAAAGAAGTGAATCGTAACTTAATTGTGCAAGAAATGAAGTGCTACAAGTGAAGAAGAGCCAAAGACCAGGTGAAACTCACTCAAACCCAGAATTTCTTGTCATTATCTCATATAGAACGAATGAACGAAGCCAACGGTAAAAGACTGAAGTCATTGCGACTTTGTATGAAGAAGTTATCTGATTCCTCATAGTCCTATCCTTCATTGATCTCTTGGTGGATAAGTGGTGGTGGCACAAAAAGATGTGATCGAGAAAGAATCTTTTGCTCGGGTGGACAAAATGCTCCTCATACAATCCGCCAAAGCCGAGACGGATCAGTTCTAAAATCTCAGAAGGCGGTTGATCTCCGCGAAGTAAACACACATTAAAATTCCCTTCGATGGGTATATCTCTCATGAATAAAGAAAACAGATAGAAAAAGGCAGTTCCTGACAGTCGACTCGTTCATCCATTAATAAGGCTTCAACCGGTGACTTTGGAAGAGTTATCGAAGCGCCCAGCGGCTCATACTATAAAGACTTGATTAATCATTTGGCAGCAGTGGCGGCAATCCGTTGAGTTCAAAGCTCGATATAGCAAGCTCTTCGTTTCAAACCAGAGAGGCAGCGGTCTACAAACTCAGGTGTCCAAGGGATAGAGAAGATGGGAATAAAAACCCAAAGGCGGAGAACGGTTAATCAAGTCCAACCAGTACAGACGAAATCCAGCATTTTTTAGAGTAGGATAGAGGAAGCCGCTTCATAACTAGCCTGATTAGAAGGAGCTCCACACCAGTTCATAGGCCCTTCGTTCGAAACCTGTCAAGGCCGAGACAAGCAAGCGAAAATAGCAAATATGAACGCATGTATTCCGTCTTCAAACGAGTCTTGTCTTAGTTCCCGATGCCCCGCGAATAAAGGAATGAAAAGAGTGATTTCATAAATGGTTTGCTGACTTTCTATGATGTTTAGTGAATCATATAGGGAGTGATCCATAGACACTTCGACCAGTTCCTGTCGAACAATCTACGAGCGTATCCTCTGAAGGATCTCCACTTTCTCCATTAGCTGATATCAACACACCAAATTCTACCATTTGCAAAGCAAGAAGTTAAGCTAGTCGGTTTTCCAGAACTGACAATCAACAAGGATTAATTGAATATTTATAAAGGCACGGTGATTTCGTTCAGGGCAGCCACTTGGATTAACTATCAAGGTGGCTGCTAACTAAGCTATGGGTGCCTGCATCTATCTTTTATTCTATAACCCAAAAATTAGAACAGAAGATGGGATTTACAATCTCCTCTCCAGTTCACGACCGGGACCCTTCTGCCAAGTATTCACGCCGGCATATTATGGTTTTCAGTGGCTCGTGACTTCAATTTGGGTCTTCCATGGTTCGAGTTGCAGGTAAGACTGGTTTTGAAGAGGGGTTAATTGGTTTCAGTTTAGAAGTGGAGAACACAAAGGAGATGGTGTTGCCGAGATTCAATAGGATTTGGGTTTTTGGGTCTGCTAGTAACGACATATCAGTTTAGAGAGCAAGAGAAGAATGGTTAGTCCAAATCGAGAAATCAGAAAGAATCGAAGATGGGTTTGTATGGAATCGAGGAGAAATGAGAAGAACACAGAGCAACGGTGGTTGTTTCTGTTGAGTTGTGCGGAAAAGAGTTGATAAAACAGGGAACAAGAGATGGTTTCTGTTGTATATGGATGATTGAATGAATGAGTGTGTGTTGATTGTGATTAGAATTGCAGGGAAGGAGAATTAATGAGGAAGAAGAGTTACCAACAGAGTTCTCTCCATCACAGTTTAAGAGTTGCACACAATGTGTTTGATAATAAGTCTGAACAACTACCAAGCTTAGTTTTACCAGGCTAGCCATGGGTTTGTTGCTGTGGTATTGAAGACTTGGGTGGGTTGTGTTGCCATTGATGAAAGGAGATAAATAGAGGGATTGAAAGTTGTTTTGTTGGCTGTTGACGCAAAAATCAGAAGTTCATACATACACGGAGTTTGGTTCACAGTGTTTTAAGCCGAGAATTCAGTAGGAATGTGTGTTGATATTATACATGATTGTTGTCGACAGATTAGAGTTTGGCTAGATTTGGAAAGAGGTTTTCTGGCCGACAAGTTATGGAAGATATGGAAGTTTGCTGCCGTTGGTTTATAAATGGATGGCGACAGATTAAAAAGTCTATTAGAGTTTGATAATGATTGGAATTGTTAGATTCCTAATCCGATTCGAATTTGCAGGATAAAGGAGGAAATTGGAGCTATAAAAGTACAACCTAAACATACCTACTACCTATCTCTCACGCCTGTTTTCCCTTTGCAACTGAGAGGAGCTTTTGCTCCTCTCCAAACGCTCACCTCACCTACATACACCCACCAGTTCTACAACGCCACAGCCACCACCTCTCCAACCTTCACAGTTCACATCACGCTATACACCAAAGCAGCAACCAACAGTACTAGTGGAGCGAGCTTACCTTTTTGGTGTTTTGGGTCTGAATTTCTAGTTCTATATTATCTTTATTTTTCATAAACTTTAAATTATATTTAGCTAATTTTTGTATTAATTATGGATGATTTTTAAGTTCCGAATGTGAAATTTAATTAGTTATTTTAATTATTTATTGATTGTTATATTGTTAATGCTTATCTTTACTATATTTAATCCTTATTGGTAATTCTTATATTATTTGGAATGCATGCTAATTAATTATTGATTATTTTATCGTTAGTAGAAATTATGAGATAAGTGTAATAGTCTAACAACTTTCTAAGCAGGTAGAAATTACGAGACCTTGCAGAGGGATTCTGTGGAGCAATTGCGAGTGAAGATAATATCAGCAAGTGGACCTTGAGCTAACAGTTGAACTACTGGGATCAACCTAAATTCACAAAACATAAAGCGTTCGATTGAGTTTGAATAGAATCTGGTGTTCGAGAGCTTCAGCATTCAATGATAAAAGGAGTTTTGGGGTTAACACTGAGCAAGCCGCTATTCTACTGTTGATGGTGAATGATTCTAATGAAGATGGATAAGTATACTACTCGAGTTAACGTTTGGTAATGGCGAATGATTCTTAATCATCTTTTCTTTTAATTGTCTAAATTATTATTATTATTTTTTATTCTTATAAACAACCAATCCCCTTTAGTATTTTATTTTATTATAGTTTTGTTAATCTAAATAATATATCAGTTACATAGCTCTTTGTGGGAACGATCCTTACTACCGCTATATTACTAGTAATTAGTGAGAAATATCTTGATTAGTTTGTTACACCTACGACACGCATCACTCCATCAGTAGGACCACCAATTTCGGTACCTCCTCCAATTCAAGTACACATTTATATATAACTCAACAAAATCTTAGAGGAAAAATACAAATACTTATAGTATTACTAGACATACAAATATTTATATAGAATATCCAAACCATGGATATACACAATTAATAAGACGTCCTAGGCACATCTCACCCCTTGAACACCCCCAAGTATTAAAGTTATTTTAACTTGAGCTTTGGTACCAACTGTAATGAAATTACTTTTTATATAATCCCGATCGATGATTAAATTGAAAATATGTCGTTAATTTCCTGCAAAAAGGTATAGAACCTGGGAATACCCTTATTACAGTTGCATATGCAGAGAGGAATTTTATTTCTTGTTGTAAAATAAAGATGTCCAAAATAAAAATGGTGTTCTTAACGACACCAATAGGATCCACAAAAAAATAATGTTGAATCGACGAAAATTAATAAAACCACCCAAGTGTAATTATTCCCATTGCCTCACAATGATATGTTTTGGAAACACCTATATAAATAAACTGCAATTGCACGGCGTCTACAATATAGAAGCGGCAAATACGGGTCGAACCCACAGGGAGCAGGGACAATACTATAAACAATGTCTCTAATTGACTAACCAGAAACAATATTTTTAGGATATTCTTTTAAAAATGCAATGAAACAATTAAATTAAACTAACTAAAATAATGATATAAGTGCACTTATCTATTGTTCGTTCTATCGACATCACCTATTATATGTTTACAGTCGCAAATATCACCGGGACACCCTAAGCATGACACAACAAAAGACTAAACCAAAGCATTCAGCATCAAATTGCATTAGCGAGAAAATTATACGAAACTAAATATTGGCTCACAAATAGTACTTGTAATTCAAAGCATACCCCATCAAAGAAATTAACCCAAACATAGAATATCAAATAATAATATAAATATATTTTTGACCCAATTAATTATGTGCATAAGTTACTGTATTGTACAGAACCGGTAAAGAAACAACTAATTTCATCATTAAAATCAATAAACGATATCAAGAATTAATTATATTCAAATCATAGTAGTCTATTACCAAATAATTCAATTTAATTGGTCTAATACTCAAATTGGTTTCAACAATAAAACCCTAGCTACAATGAATCAAAACATGGTTCACTACAAGAAAAACGGGCTTAAGCGACCGAAATCTTAGCAAGAGCTCGAAAATTTAGTCGCTTTGACAGTTTAAGCATCTAAATTTGCAACTGCCAGAAATTTTGGCGGCTATAAACCTGTGTCCACTATTATTTAGCAATGAGAAAATATATTTAATCGCTAGATCCTTTGATCAAGTAATTTATAGCAACTAAAAAAGTGATCATGTAGCTATTTACTTTGAGGCACAGACTCGTAGCAACAACAAAATAAATTGGTTGCTCTAAATGTTAGCAAGAGCATAATATTTTAGTCGCTTTAATAGTTTAAGCTACAAAACTTGCAACCGCCAAATAATTTAGTTGCTTTAAGTCTGTGTCAACTAATTTTTAGCCATAGCCAGATGTTTTTGGTCGCTATATCCTTTTTCCAAGTAATCTATATAGCATCTAAAAAAGTGCTCATGTAGCTCTTTACTTTGAGGCACATACTCGTAGCAACAGAAAATTAAATGGTTGCTCTAAATGTTAGCAAGAACCCAATATTTTAGTCGCTTTAAGAGTTTAAGCTACAAAACTTGCAACTGCCAAATAGTTTGGCTGCTTTAAAGTTGTGTCAACTAATTTTTAGCCATGGCCAGATGTGTTTGGTCGCCATATCCTTTTTTCAAGTAATCTATATAGCATCTAAAAAATTTCTCATGTAGCTCTTTACTTTGAGACACATACTCGTAGCAACCAAAAAATGAATTACTTGGTAAAACCTCTCTCAGCAACTAAGTTTAAGCCGCCACCACCATTTCAAAAGAGAAGTCAGTTTTTGAAGTAGACATTTGAGAACTTAGTATTAATCCAACAATCTTATTCGGAATTTTTTAGTGGAAACATGAAAACTTGTTCAAATCATTGTTTTAATTCACTATGAGCAAATATTTGGATGCACAAATTGTTTTTTCTTTAATATGAGTCGACCAAATTGACTATAATTAAACAAACTCTTTTACGAATCCCACATCATTCCAATCAACTAAATTGAGTATATTAAGCAAATTAGTTTCTCATGATGATATTAAAGGCATCAAAGAATATTATGGTTAATCATTTTTATCACAATAGAGTTCGCAATAGTCATTAATACTAGTTTCCCAAATTAAAGCATGATATGCTAATTGAATAAATGATCAGAATGTTTTCAATAAAAAAAAGATTAGATGTTTCCATAAACTTAATGTAATAGTTTATCTAACCAGTTGTAACTACTCCAAATATTACTAGAAAAAAAAAGGTCAGATATCTTTGTGCATAAATATTCTAAATATTATTGCATAAGAAGGCACAAACACTTCCATAGAATTCGAGCCATTACTTATCCTATGGTATAACAAAAAAAAATAATTTATTTTTGAAGTTTAGTGAAATATAAATCTATAATATAAATTCTCTTGTTATTAAACTGAACTAGATAGCTATTACAATGATTGGTATTTATAAAATTAACTAGTATAATATTGACTAGTATAACTAGGACTCGTGCCCTTAGCCCACTTACAGAACCTGCACACACTTGAGCCCTTAGATACTTAACACCACTATTACACACCATTACCCTCCCTCAAGCTCAAGGGGGATGGAGAAGACACCTTGAGATTGTCCTTAACTCAGCACCACTATTCCACACCATAACACCACAAGAGGAAGGCTGATGAAGAGTGAAATTACTTCTCTAGAAATGAATAGTGATTATCACCACTGAAAGTTAGAATAATTGCAGCAGAAAACACACCATAAGGGAGCAGTGATAAGGCTGTTGTAGCAGACTATGAGTAAGAAGCTGTTGAAACTAAAAATCTCCATGGAGTATAACTGACCAGTAATAGAAGATACTAGAAATAATGCCATGAGAAGACATGCTCACACCAATGAAAATTTGAAGAAGAAAACCAGCAAGTTCAACCTCGCATTATTTAGAAACGTTGTACAACATCTGTTGTCCAACTTCAACTTGCTTCTCTTATCGCTCATACTCTTGTCTGATCTTCTTCTTCTCAGCTTCAACTAATTGTAACTTCATAATGTTAAATTCATGTTACCAATCACTAAACAAAATCATCAACAAACTACCAAAACCGCACCTCATCATTTAAAGCAACAAAACCGCACTTAAACTACCTGTACAAAAAATTCGCCAAACCCTCCATTTCCATGCAGAGAAGAGAAGACTGACAGCCGAACATTAAGGTGGACATGCTTGACTTCGAGACAAAACAATAACTATACACTGGATACTAATCTGCAGCCAATAAGTCTCTCTTAATAGTTATCTTCATGAACAATGCAAATAGGAATAGACAAACTAAAAAAATTATTCTGACGGCTGTTATGTCTGAACATACACTCAACCCCAAAAACCACTATATATGGTTGCGACATTTTTTATTATTCTATTCACTCACATCTGAAGGTTGAGAATTGGCTTACCATCAGTATATACCATATCATCCACCATAATCACAACTTTTCCTATGAAATCTCCTATCAGATTCACGACCTGCAAGATAACATTTCATCACAACTCCTAAGTTGTATACTTCAGTATTAAGCATATAAATTATATGTTCATTTATTACTCTCGGATGCATAAATTTTATTGCCTAATCAAAGTAAAATGAAGACTCACACTGCAGTTCAGTTAACTTGAAAAGGTTCCAGTTCTCCTCTAACTTCCTCTGGGATTTTAGACAGTTTTCTTGTTTTTTTTATTCATCAAAATCCACACACTGCATTACCATGGTACAATACTCAGAAAACTACTGAAAATTGAATTTTGAGGCATGCCAAGAACAACAAAAATATGTCATGAGAACCTGGTAGTTTTTGCGATAATTTGCCCTGTATTGGAATCACGAAGAAGCCAATGGTTTGCAAGACCATTCGTTTCAGATGCACTAGTAAACCAAGTATCTATTTGAACTACATCGCCCCTGCAACAAAATACCAAAATGATCATCCTTGAACGACATTTGTCCACAGACTTGATATGGTGAATAACTGATAATGAAGGCAAGGAAAATATGCAAGAACTGGCTTACCAAGAAGGATATTGATCCATAATAACTTGCATCTTCGCAACAACCTATATTATATTTCTTCTACTCCTGTAAATGATCAAACCAACGACATTAAAACCATATGTTAACTTGCATAACTAGTATTCCTATGAGGAAAATCAAACACAAGACATATACATACCTGTAATTGATTTATCAATGCTCCTATGATGGCCGATCTCATACAATCTATATAGGCTTCACAGAAAAAATCATAGAGGCTTCACATAAAATATTTTTAACCTTTGATTATCGAGAACTGATCTCGAATGCAACCGAAAAAACATTGTGTGACCTAAATGAAGAAGACAGAGTTGAAGATGGTTAGTAGTGTTGTAGTTAGAGCCCAAAGACATTACTGGGTACTGAACATACAATTCAACATATAATAGAGATTTAAAACATTAGAACAAAGAAGATAAAAGGTGAAATACCTTAAGATTTACGTCGTGCAACTTCATGTTTGTCATTTTTCCTGATAAAACATATCCTAAAGATTGTTATCACTCAACGAACAAGGGCTAATTATCAATGACTTAAAGATCATACCAAATGAAGGCATGTGGGAGAAGCAGCAACAAAACCCAAATATCAAAACCCTTCTCTAATTTCAAAACCAACATCAAAAGAACTCAAATTACACCCAATTACATCAACACCCGAAAACCTACTTCAGAGAACAAATTGAATGATTCTTAAAACCTACTTCAGAGAACTCCACACATTAAGCATTAAAATCCTAACCCCATAATATTAAAAGAAAGAAGAACACATGCATTTACAGAATTTCAAGAAACAAAAATCTTAGATGTTATTAAAAGTGAAATAATCAGTATCAATCAGTAAAATTAAAACGCAATCCATTAAACCCTTTAAGCATACAGAAAAGACAGATGGAATTAGAGAACGTACATACCTTTAACCAACCAATGATTTCACTTAAAATCTGGTGTCTGTGATCGAAATAGAGATGAAGATGAAAATAATTGCAGACTAAAAAAAGAAGATTTGGAGATTTTTGTGCTATTTATTAGTATCTTTAAAACAAACAATGAGAAACAACGTATCGTCGTGAGTCTGATGCGCTAAACGGACAAGCTTGAATGATCCAGATTCCTTAGATGGTGATGAAGGTATCGATGGAACCCTAGTTTTTCTTCTATGGCGGCTGTTCTGGAAGAGAGACAAAGAGAGAGAAAGACAAGGAACGACAATGAAGGGAATTTTTTTTTTAGGGTTTTGAAAACAAAATTTGAACAGTGGATAAGCCACCTCATACAAATCATGGAAAGTTTTGGATGGTCCAGATTCGATGTTGGATTTTCATACGGATTGAGGCAAGTGTGTTAGTTAAATGTGTTTTTCTCATTGTGTTTCTTGCACGAAAATTTGAACGGTGGATAAGGCACCTCATACGGATCATGGAAATTTTTGGATAGTCCAGATTCGATAGTCCAAAATCGATGTTGTTTAAAAATATGGTTTAAAATTATTCCTTTCAAATTTTGTTTTTCAATTTTTGTTCATATTTAATTTTATTATAAATTTTAATTTCGTTTTTAGTCGGATCGGATATAATTATATTTATAGAATTTTAATTAAATTCTAATAATAATTGTCGGATTAGGAATTTTGTATCTGGATAATCGGAATGTATAATGGAGGTCAATATTTAGTTGTGTGAACCAAAATATTACACATTATTAATAGATAATAGACGACAACTTACTAAGGTCAATAGATATTCGGTTAAAATGATGGGTAAATGGAGAAACTAATAAAATCGAAGAGAAATTGAGTAAGACCGGGTGAGACAAATGAATATCGAGTGAAATTGAACAAGGTCAAGTGAGGTTGATGGATATTCGGTTAAAATGATAGATAAGTGGAAAACCTAAAAGAAATGGAGTGATGTCGAGCAATATTGAACAACATTGATAGATAACGGCAGAAATTAACTAAGGTTGATGGGTATTTAGTTCAAAATGATGGATAATAGGAGAAACTGATGTAATCCAAGAGAAATTGAGTGAGGCCGACCGACATAGGTTAAGATTGACGGATAACAAGCAAATTTAAGTGAACCATAGAATTCGTTCGATCTCATTAGATATGCATAGACATTTACGTTAGTCGATCACATAACAAATTCATCCAACACTAGTTTTCGTGATGAATATAAAGCTTGGAGAAAGTTATCCACCGTGGATTTAGGTTTGAACTATCTGATTATTAATCTGATTTCCTTACGTAACATCATTCCAGAATTGTCGTAACTTAATATATACAACTACAAGTTTTGTCTCACGGGGTAAGTTTCAACCACTTTGCCAAAATGATGTCCGGTAAATTTGATGGATACCGCTGAAAAATGATCGGGTAAACCCTAAATATTTTTGTTCAACAAATAAAATTGTGGCATCAACATCGAGGGATATTATGTTAAATCGATTTATAACATACGAAATTGAGTTACGTCGAAGAATAACAGGTGAAATTGAGTGATATCCATGAATTTGATAGATATTTTCTGAATTTGAGTAAGACAGGGTGAGACAAATGAATATCGGGTGAAATTGAACAAGGTCCAGTGAAGTTGATGGATATTCGGTTAAAATGATGGATAAGTGGATAAACTAATGAAATCGAAGATAAATTGAGTGAGGCCAACTGGCAATATGTAAGATTGATTTTAAAAAGATAAAAAATATAGATAAAATGATTGATAAAAAATAGATAAAATGATTGAGTGAGGAGAAACCGATGGAGTCCAAGAGAAATTGAGTGAGGTCGACCGATATTGGATAAAATTAATGGACAACGGGTGAAATTGACTAAAAACCAATGGACATTCGGTTAAAATGATGGATAACTAGACATTTGGTGTGGTGGGTCTTTAGATCAACGGATAACTAGACATTTGGGGTTGGAAGAAATAATTGCAAATTTTTTAGATCAACGGAAGAAAAAACAAGAAGAAATTCAAATTAATTTGACTAAAATTAAAGAGATTATGTCAAATTGGATAAATTAGAGTGACGAAAATCTAAATTAGGAAAATATGAGTTAAAATTGTAGTGAAATTGAAGAAATTAGAAAAATAACTCTTTTGAATTGAGGCGATTGCATTAGATTGGATAAATACAATCAAAATATGATACTTAAAATGTAAATCCAAACGTAGATGATCGTTTTCACGGTAAGGGGCCTACGAAGAAGCCAAATTTGGGTAAATCAAAGTTGAATATAGCGAGATTAAAAGAAAATGGAGAAATTGAAATGTCAGTCCTTTTGAATTGAAGCGGTTGGATTGAATTGGGCGGAAATTCTCAATCAACATCGGATAAGGTAGTGATCCGTGTGTGTTTTTTGTATTTTGCAAATACATTGGTTAAAATGATGGATAGCAAACAAAACCAAGTGAAGTGAATGTAAAATAGGTAACCATATAATTAAACCCATAAAATCCAACATAAATTGAGTGAGGTCGAGCGATATCGGATTAAATTGATAAATAATGAGTCCGAGAGAAATTGGGTGAAGCCGACCGACATAGGGAAAGATTGACGGATAACAAGCTAAATTAAGTAAACCTGATGGAAATCCGGTTTGAACTAATAGGTAACCATATGAAGCAATGGAATACAGGAAAAATAGAGTGAGGTCGAGTGATATTGGATAAAATTGATGGAAAATAGGTGAAATTGACTAAAAGTCAATGAACATTCGGTTAAAATGATGGATAACTGGGGGGGGCGGCCCCCACCCGATGAAATTCGATTAAATCTGCGTGGCGGATAACATAAGTTTATTCTAAGATAAATTCGTCTGGCTCTAAAATTCGTTCGATCTAATTTGATATACTTACATAATCAACCCCAAGAAAAATTTATCCAACTCTAGATTTTATCTGATATCGTTATATTTGCTTATAAATTTATTAGAAACTAAATGAATTCATGTAAATCTCTTATAAATTTAAAGTTTTCATGTGAGATTTCAATTTTGATCTAGAGACCTGAAAATAATTTGTTGGCGGTTGCACAATTTTATTGGATTCACCCTAACACATTCGATTTTCAAAGAATGCAGCAACCTTACATTCATTTGGTAAGATTTTATGCTAAACCATAATCGAACCCATGAAAAATAATTTATAAGTATCTGAAACCATGCTAATCGTTTGTAAATAATTTTAGATGGTACCGAGCTAAAAACCGAAAATTATATGGATTCAAAATATCCGACAATCCAAATTTTAATACAAAAAAAAGCCAAAAATATTCGTCAGTTGTAAAGAATTATATGAAAAATGAAATGACCCTGGACAATACAAAAACCATATTAATCTTGATTGTGCGAACAAAATTAGTCTATGCTCCTCATTCACCATCCACCCATCCATCTCTAGCCATCCATTACGCATTGATCCAAAGATAAACAAAATAAAAATAAAAAATGTCATACGGATCGATGACCTGTTCAAAACATTCTACACAAAAATGCCATTCGGATCCATCACAAACTCAAAACTAACCCTAATCCTTTTCCTTCATTTCATTTTTCCCTTTTTCTTCTTTCATTTCTTCCCTCCTCGAAGGCGGCGGAACTCTTTTATTTTACCCTCCTCCTTTTCCTTCTTCTTCTTCTTCTTCTTCTTAATTCGCTGTCCACTCCAGACATTAACATTACGATTCAAGTATTTCGATTACAGTGTTGCCGATGAAGTACTCTTTGCTGAAGATGGTTACTCTAGTATTGGATCTAGGGTTACAGCTTAGTGATAGAGAGTTTGCGAAAGAACATAGAAACAACATAATTACCCATTTGGAGGTTAATCGGCCAAAATAACCATGAGCGGCTACAATGTTGTAAGTTTCTTCCTCTTGACCGATTCTAAATCAGTATATCTGTTTGATTATTTCTGGTTGATTTATTTGATTATGTAATTGTTTTCACCAAAATGATATCAACAACTTGATCATTTTGATAAACCCATTTTTTTTACAAAACAACAATGCATTTTTCCATCATTTATTCTTCTGTTTCTTCTTCTTTGATGATTCTTCTTTTATGGGTTTTGTAGTTTGAAATGTAACGATTTTATAGATCTTGATGTCTTTGTTGTTGTTGATGGAAGAAATTTCTCTTTTTTATGTTTTTTTGCTTCTTCTAGTACCTTCAAAATCACAACGAAAAAATCAGAAATTGATACAAGTTCAGGTACCTTTTTATGTATCAGTTTTTTTTGCTTTTTATGTTTTTTTTTGCTTCTTCTTCCTTGCAGCATATGCATCAACTGGGACCTTTATTTTGTTGATATACACTGTGTCAATTAGGTACTGCCAAAGTTCTGATTGGGATTTGTGGCCTATCAGTCCAATCCTACTTAGATCGTTCATGAATGTCCCAAACAAGTTAACCAAGAATGTGAGCTTGGAATGTTGTCTGGAAGAATCTAAAGAACGTCAACTTGGAGTCAAATGATGCTGCAAGTTATTCAGTGCCAGTTCATGTCTAGTATTTTGGATATGGTTGTTTGAATGCACCGGAGTGGTCCGAATGGCTTTGCATATATACATAATCACAATCTGTACAACGGAGTATGTGAAAATCATAAATCTCGGTTGGATCAGTGAAACTAAATTCAGGGAATGTGGTTGCCATTTCTTTATATTTTTCAAGTTCTTATATTTCTTGAGTTTTTTTTCTCCAACGGGTCTGATTTTTTTTTTGTTGGAATGGATAAATCAGGTGAAGTTTTACTCCACTGAGCTTGAAGGGTATGTTTGAAGAAAAAGGTATCAAAATGTCCCGTTTTATTATTTTGTTTTTTGATTCAGTTCTTGATGTTACCGTGTGTCCAATTCAGGGTTAATGCTCCTTATTCTTATTAGTTCTGATCTTCTTTGTATTTGTTTGTTTGTTCTTATATGCAGGACCCAAGTTTATCACCTTTTTTTGAGAGATTAACATGAACTATATGTGGAATGAGTACTCACTCTATTGATCTCAAAATCAAAGCTAAAAAACAGATTGAGTGGTATAAAGTTGCAGTAGTATGAATCTTGAAGTGTTTTTTAGCTTTGTCCAGTGAGATTTTAGCTTTGTGTTCCTCATCTCTAGGTTTAAAATTGAAGTGTGGTTGATGGAATTATAAATGAAATTGTTTTCTTTTCCTGTCAAAAATGTTTGTAATTTTTTTAACCAAATGATGCTGTAAATTGAATTCATTAATAATAAAGTTGATCAATTATGATTTTAATTTGGTTTATAATTGTTTTCAGTATTAATTTCAATTTAATTTTGTTATTTATTTTTAATTATATAATCTTAATTAGTGATAATGTCTAATATTAATTGTTAATTATAATTATAATTTGGGATTAACTAATCACAATTTATTTTTAGCGAGCAAAGAAATTTGGTAGTTTAAAAGTTTAAGCAATCAACTTTAGGTTAATCAAAATCAGAATTTCAAATAATTTAGTCGCCTAAACCTTTAATCAATCAACTTGAGTAAAAACTTCGATATCTTAAAAGCTTAAGCAATCAACTTCAGACCAATCAAAATCAGAATTTCAAATAATTTGGTCGCTTAAACCTTTAATCAACCAACTTGAGTAAAAACTTCGATAGCTTAAAAGCTTAAGCAATCAACTTCAGACCAATCAAAATCAGAAATCGCTTTTAGAGAGAAACATTACTTGGTCGCCTAAAACCTTAACCAAGCAATTTCAGGTCGAGTTGCTCCATGTATCTAGCAACTAGGTCTTTTACTTGCTTTAGAATGGTTGATCTATCTGAAGCGGTTGGAATTTTACTTGCTCTATTGGTTGGTGTAGATGTTAAGCAATCACAGTTTTACTTGCTCCATGGTAGTTGGTCTAAATCTTAAGCAATAAGAAGATTACTCGCTTTAGGTAAGTTGGTTGATTACTAGAGCGACTGCCTGGCCGCTCAAGACTTTGAGATACATGGCTTTGGGCAACCACCGGAGCGAGTGCCACTTTTAGTCGCTATAACGGTTATAGCGACTTAAAAGGGGCTTTAAGCGACTTAAAATGGCCTGTCGCTTAAACCCGTTTTTCTTGTAGTGGTTATGGATTTCTTAAAACCCATTAAAACAAATAACAAGATAGATATTAAAAGATTAAACCCCTATTCACTGTCTCTTCAACTTCTGACTTTTTGTCCTTTTCCCCGTCTCGTTCTCTGTGTCTCCCTTTTACTCACTGCAGTCATCGATCATAACCTCGATCAAAGATTAAATTTGATCTTTGATCGCTCAATTTCTCCTACAGCCGTGCGATCAGATTTAGTATTTAATCGACGAAAACCAATGTTCAGGATTAAAAGTAATCTCTGATCGACGAATAAAACTTATAGTCGAGCGAAGCACTAGAGGTTCGCATGTGTACAAACGATGTCCCAGGATTTTGTTTAAAAACACGGGCGGGGAACTAGTTACCAATGCTTCGCTTGCTGAGACGAGATCTCAGAAACTCGCTTACATATAAGCGAAGTGGTAAGATTTCGCCCATTATCATGGATTTAGACAAGTGAAATGGTGGTGATTCGCTTAGTTTAGTGGGCGAAATGTTGGGATTTCGCTTGGGGTTTTTTTGGTAGGCGGTAGAGAAGCATCTCGCTTAGACCAGGCGAAGCTTCAGTTTCTCGTCCGTCTCCTCAAGCGATGAGTTAACACTTCGCTTACGTGAATGCGATATCCCAGTGTTTCGCTTGACTATCCATGGTTGTTCTTGAGACGGAGTAAAGATCAAACTTTTTTGATCTTTGATCTTTGTTTTTCATCGCATGATTGTGGATGCCCTTAAAAAATTAAACCCTTATTCACTGTCTCTTCAACTTCTGACTTTTTGTCCTTTTTCCCGTCTCGTTCTCTGTGCGTCTCCCTTTTACTCCCTCCTATCGACCACAGCTGACGCCTCCACCTTCTCTTCCCAGACGTCCGCCTCCTTCGCCAACACTCAAAATGAAGTCTTTCTTCCACTTTTCAGTCTCTCACTTTTTATTAACTTCCTCCTGCTGACCGAACCCCCATTTCTTTCTTCTTGGTTTCCGCCCAGTCCAAAACTATAAGAAAGTCCACCTTTTATATGCTTCGTCAACAGCCAACTCCACCAGATAAAGACTAAAAGAATTTACCGTCCAACCAAAACTTCTTAGCCTCTTTCTACTTTTCCACGTTTTTTTTTCACTCACTCCTTTTATGTTCTGTTCAGCCGTCAACTACTCTATTTTATGACGCTTCCTTAACCTATGACGCCTTATCTTTTGCCACGTCCTCTTCTTTCTTCACTTTTGTTTGTGGCCTCTGGCAACGGAACCAAAGACCAAGCCATGTTTCCTTCTTAATTTCCGTGCCTTCCAACCTCAAAACCAGCCATAAATAGCATTGCAATAAGAAGATGAATTCCATTAGCAATTTACCCGTATTTATTCATAACTTCAAATTTTACGTAAACCATCCATTAAAACAATAAAATAATAAAATTAATACGAAAATGATGACTAGTTAATATGAATAAGATGGTAAAAATATATGAATTAAGTGCCCATCAAATACTTCCAAATTTATATTTTGCTAGTCCTCGAACAAAACTAATCTAAAAATAAAATAAAAATTCTAACTCACTGTCGTAGGCATCACGATTGCACTTAGCATGTGTAACAAGCCGTTAAACCCCTAGGTGTCCCTAGCGGACTGTCTCTTAAGGGTTTACAAGAGGTATACTTACAAAACCCTATACTCCAAATTTTAGCTACATCTGAACGATTGAGGATAGACACTAAACATGCTATTTAGTTGGCTACTAAATTCTTTGGATATGAAAGGAATTACCCAGTTTTGAATCCAATTGTTATACACGAGTTTGCACTCAAGCGTACTAAAATTCATATATAAGAAAACAAAGTACTACTCAGAAAGTCGTACAATGGACCACAATACTCGAAATCTAACAAACCACAATCACATCAATAGCTTAAGAAGATGAATATGGAGATAGAAGTTTGCATATGTTGATTAAGGTGAACGGTGTTTCCCAGAATATTTGTATGAACATCATGCCGATATGAACCTTAATGGATTGAGATACGCATCCACTGGTCTGAATCCTAATTTTAGTATCAACTTAGCTGGTATATATAAGGGCCCCAACAGTCGATTTATTGAACATATACAAAAAAAAAATATTTTGAATGTATCGACAATATGATTGGATCATTTGAATCCAAGCGCATGCTTCTTTTCAGCAGATTACATAATAGTTCCCATGGATCATGTGTTCTATGCTTGCTTAGGCGACGGAGACAAGGAGAACACACACATATTGATATCCAAGTGTCAATAGACTCAATACTCGATTTGTTTTTGGTCAAGTTTAATTAAAATAATGAGGCTTGATCTCAATCATTCTACTTCATCCTGGCGACAACAAGGTGATAGTCACATTTTGTGTCTGATTTGTCTCAATTTTTTATATTGATAGTGCTCGATTGTGTACTAATTATGTTATTTTATGTATTTGTAGGTATATTTGGGAAATAAATAATTGTGGGAAAATCGGCTCAAAAAGTTATAAAGGCACCCAGTAAATTGATAAAGGCACCAAGAATTGATAAATGCACTCATTCTTTGGTTCACGACACCCACCTTTTGAAATTCAAATATGCAAATTTGGCGGGAAAGTATATTTCTCATCTGTTAAATAGGTTGAAAACAAGATTTGAAGAAGATTTTGGAGTATTTAAAGGCAAGATTATCCTCTTGCCTAATTTATAGGAGAGTATACACGATTTGGAAGACTCAAAATAGAAAGAAAAGCCCACATTCATGTGAAATACATTCCTCTCTGTTTTATTTCGGGAATCAAATATTGTGTGATTCAGTTTTTGATCTTGTTGTTATCTGGTTCGTTAAAAATTGGGGAAACTAGGGAAACAATATAATCGAGACTTGATTACATATCTGCCATGAGTTGTTTAAGGAAAAATCAAAACCGAGAAGGGGAATAAGAGCCGAGATTTGATTCTCATTAATGGGAGGATATTCACGAGATTTGGAGAGTTATGGATGTTGCAGTATAAATAGGAGTCGATCATAAGACTTGTGTGTGTGTGTGTGTGTGTGTGTGTGTGTGTGTGTGTGTGTGTGTGTGTGTGTCTGTAAGGGGGGGGGGGGGGGGGGGGGGGG